>JANCMA020182839.1:0-13563 GCA_024336925.2 Zoanthus solanderi | reverse complement strand
TCGAAACCGAGCCACTCGGCTAGACGGGTGACCCTTCTAGCCGAGTCGAGTTTGTTTTTCTCATGTAAACGGTTCTCGTCGCGTTACAAAGAAATTTATGAAAAGTTAGCTCCGCCAGGGTAACTCGGTTAGGCGAGTGACCCTTCTACCTGGGTCAACTCTGCTCCATATAAACAGGGTCTCAGTGTTTGTACTGTAGCTCGTTTCTGCTTCATGGGATATAACAGACAGAAACGTACAGCTGAAAAATATCTTCGCTGGATCCAAAATTCTTAGCATTCATAGTTTCCTTTTTAACATTCTCCTTCCCCTGCAAGGAATTAAGAAAAACTCGTGGGTCATTTTTTCTGATTGGCATTCACGACCTGTTTTAACGTCGTCGCACTGACATACATTTGCATGAAACATTGCATCCCAAGTTTGGGTATCTCTGTTCAGTGCTCCTGTGCTGGCTCAAGTTATTTGTTTTGTTTTAGGAGTATCCCATGCTACAAGTTGACGGAAGTACGACCAAGTCCTCCTCTTTAAAACGAACACCAAGCATGTTATCAACGGCCTCAACGGATACGTTGGAGTCAGGATACCTAGGACCTAGATCTAGGAAGTCAACTTTGTCAACAGTGGATGCCTCTCCTGCCGTTCCTACCTCCCCACGGATTAAAGACAAGGTAATATTTCCAGCTTTCACCAAAATAAATACTCAGTTACTCCCATTTATTATATAGTCACCGATGAAGTACCAAGAATTTTCCTTTTACTAAAAAATCGTATCTTCATCGCACGCAGTGAAGATACTATTTTTAGAAATTTCGTCAGTATCTATAAAATAAACAGAACATTACTTGGCCGCTTGGGGATATGAATTTTATCTTCTCATGCTAAAAGTATCTCTCACTCGTGAGACTAGAGCACTCGAAGATAAAAGTCGTATCCTAGTGCATCCATGTAATATCCTCTTCGCTCTGACGAAGGCTGATGCTTGAAACTCCAGCTTCTTACTGCTGGCGGCGATGATCAAACATATTAACCTAATTTTCTCATGCACAGGTATAGATAGCACATGCGTTTTAGTACTCAGTAGCTTGAAGCCACTAAAATAGGCACAAAGAGAACTTTGATAGCGCCTGTTACCCCCTAGATCTACCTTAGATAATAATGAGCTTGAATGTTAGCAGCCATGGGCAGCCGATTCGGCCGTTTTTGGCTTCATCAGCATGGAATAGATAAAACCAGGCTCAGGCTCCACAGAAGGTAATAGTGAAAGCGTAATGCTTGTGGGATGTGGCTTAAATGATAGTCACAATCATACATAGCGCATGTAAACTAGTTGCTAATCTGGAACAAATAAAATGGGCTATAAGCCCTTGATCTATCTACATTACTTTACTGCACGCTCCACTCGATGTTCGCCTTTTAGATATGATGTTAGCTGTATAGTCTTTTTTAAGTAAAAGTTATATTTTTTACCAAACAACATTTTATTGGTCGATCTTTTATCGCCACATATCCAATTGTCTGTTTATTGCACTATTTATACGAAAACTCTGATCTCTTTGAATACTGTTAGATACTGATTCGCCAATGTTTTTCTGTATTATAAGTTATCAAGCTTTTTCAAATGCGTTCCTAATAATTTGAGAACAAAGGTAAATAAAACATTCAATTTTGGCATTCAGTGCCAATAATTGGCGTATCACTTAGGGGTTTTTACGAAAACGTATAAAGCAGGCACGAGTTATAACTGTAATAAAGCATTTTTTTAGCAAACTAGTATTGTAAGTATACACTGCATAATTTAATGATGAAATATATTAATTTGTGATTAAGTGTGAAATGCTCTCCTTCTCTGTTTGGTCAATTTAGAAGAAGAAAAGCACTTTCTTTCGAAGTCTTGGAGATTATGCAGACGTTATGACGGTAAAGTATTACCTAATCCTTTTTTTAATGGTATCACACCAAAATATTCAATTCTTTAATTGGTCAATATGTGTGTTACGAATATGCTATTAAAGCCTTGATTTATTATACGAAAAATTTACGTTCAAGAAAACTCAGATTTATGCATCGTTTCTTGTTTACACACGCAAACGCACAGTTTCTTCCATTGTGTTATTTTATCTATATGCTGGAACCACTCACCAGTTGTCGAAAAAAATCACGAAAAACACCACTCATATCTGATGCAAGTAATTAAAGGTTCCGTTTATTTTTTTAGAGATGAAAAATGTTTTGTTCTGATATTGCTGCTTTCACACATATCCAAGAAACAAAATCAAAAGACGGTGTTGCTATGTTATCGGCCCAAAGAAAAACAAAATGCTAAGAGTCATTTGTTGAAAGAGATCAATAGACCACTTTCATAAATGGCGACTATTTTAGTATTCTTTTGTCTGTATTAAAGTTTGCCTGGCTGGCCTCGTCTTTGAGTGGAAAATTCAAAAGAATATTTTAACCCAAACGAGGCTAGCAAGGCAAATTTGAATTTTGACAAAAGAATACTAAAATAGCCGCCATTTATGAAAGTGGTCAATAGGTTTGGCGCGGCAAGCATAAAGGAGCGGTCAGCGAGAGTTTTCTTTGATCTTATGCCAGGATGCGAAAGAAGGAGTCCACGGTTTGAGCTGCGGAGATTGTAGCAGTTCACACGGAAGTTGACTGATTAAACATCGTCCTTTAACACTTTGACATGACGAAATTTTCTAAATATACTTCAGGGCCATTCCTGGAATTTTTTATATGCGGGGGCAAACTCTGCACACATTTACAGGGGTCTCCCGTTAACTGAAAGGGTTTCTAGTTGGACGGGTTTTTTATTCAACTCTTACACAAATTGCCTCCAAGACCTTTAAGGAAACAAACCACGCTGATGCTTTTTGTTTTAAATTGTCCTGATTTATTATGGCATAAACACCTTGTTTAGTTTTCCTGGCGGGGGGAAACTACCCCCCTGCCCTTCCCCCCTTCCCTCTGCCCTTCCCCCCTCTTTCCTCATCCTCCTGCTATGTACGGTCCAGTACTTCATCTGGGGTGTTCTGCCATTTTTTTATGATTCCAAAACAGATTTGCCGATCAGACGTTTGCAATACCTAACAAAATACTATCATTCGACATATTAGTTTTCTTTAGCGATTATTTTGTTCTAAAGATGACCATCAACAAATTGAAACCATCCTTAAAAAACACTTCTCTGTATATATGCCCGCATTCCAAGACTAGTAAAAGATGATATTTTAAACAAGTAATTGCAAAGTTGTTATAGCCATATTTGACTTGGTTATCTCTCGAGAATTAAGCATTAAATTTCTGTAAACGTAGAGCATTCGGTTGCATTATCAGTCCCCGCGTATCGGTTGAGCTAGAGCACGCGGCTCAAGTCTTATGGTTGAGTTTTGTCCTGCTTGTACAATTACAAAAAGCCGTAAAGAAAGGAAAGGAAAAAAAAAGTTGGTGTAGCTTTGGTCAATAAAATACAATTTCTTATTGTTATTTTCTTATGATAGGAAACTTGCATATGTAATAAGACGCCATGGTTTTCACACAACTATTATTGTAATTTTGGGGCGGCAAATTTTATGGCTTAGATCTGCAATAGGCTCGGAGTTTAAGCGCAAGGGCATCATTTAACAAGTCAAAATCTTGGCGAGTTCCCCAAATTGAATCAACTTACAAAAAGACTACGGTTCTTGATAATTCAAAACGGTCATTTTTATTCTTCCAGTCCAGAGAAAAGGAAGTAGGTTGCCACCGCAATACGTATGCAAAATTTTAGAATTCCAAGAAAGGATGTTTTGGAAAACTATTCAGTCAAAGACTGTGTAAGCCCCATCAGCTTCTACGTGGTTATAAGAACTGAAATGCACGGCAGTACGTATGCAAAATTTCAGAATCCCAAGAAAGGATGTTTTGGATAACTATTCAGTCAAGGACTGTGTAAGCCCCAGCAACTGATACGAGGTTATACGAACTGAACTGCACGGCATTACGTATGCAAAATTTCAGAATTCCAAGAAAGGATGTTTTGGATAACTGTTCAGTCAAGGACTGTGTAAGCCCCAGCAGCTGATACGAGGTTATATGAACTGAACTGCACGTAATGCACGGTTGCATTTTTAGTTTGGTACGAAGCCTTCAGCTCGGCGGAAACTACTGTACCAGATGATGAAGAGTTTGTGGACGTCTTGAGTGCCTGACCCATATCCCAAACACGTACGCAATTGTCAAGACCGCCTGATACAAGCAGAGTGCCGTCTGCGCTGAAGCTCATGCTGTGAATTGTATCCGTGTGTCCATGGAGTTCCTTAAGCAACCGACCAGCGGCCAAGTCCCACAGATGTATGCTTCGGTCTTCTCCGCCTGACGCCAAATACTGACCGTCCGGGGTGACAGCGAGGGCAAATACAGGAGCCTAGTAATCAAAAAAGGATGCTTAATCTATAATATCCTTAAAAAAAAAAAACCTTTTTTAAAGAGGATGGGAAAATCGAAAACACAGCCAAAAATGGTGTGCGTGCTAGTACTAAATTCATGCAGCCACTGGGCACTGAGGCCTGTGAGGTATTACCTCCTAAACCTCCCATAAAAAGTTGTGTCTTTGAATGCTGGCAGGCTATGGTAAGCTGATTTGATGTTGGGATGCGTCAGACCTTCCCCCTCAACTACACACTGCCTTATTAGGCATCACCAGCATGGCATAGCTTAACAAACAAGCTTAGGTTAAATTACATGGGATAATAATCTATAGTATATGTGCCAGGAGTGTTTATTTAACTTTTGGATTTTCACGGTACGCGTTAATCTGGAGGAATATCTTTTCGATAAAGGGAGCTTATTAACTTTTTACAATCTTAAGAAAATTTATTATTTTCAAAGGCGAAACAAACATCTTAACACGACGACAGAATCTCGTGACAAAATATTTGTAAGAAAGTTCTAAGAAAAATAATGAACTAAAGCACGATGCTAGTATTCACGTCTGAATTCCACTGACTGTTCTGTAAAAACCTGCTAAAATATTCTACACATATTCTGAGACCGAAATAACCCCTTTCCAATAGTTTGCACATTGACAATACAATGTCAAAATTTGCACATAATTTGGATTACACCAAACAAAAATAGATTTGATACATTTTAACCAATAACTATTTATCGTCCAATCAATTTCAGTATTAGTCCCTTTCAATTCTTGACTACTTTCGAATTACTGTCCGCGTAAGATCTGGGTCCCAACTAGAAGCAGAAAGGGAATGTGAATTTCCTCTTTTAAGAGAAAGCGAATCTCTTAAATTTTGTAAAATGAATTAATATTCCATAAAAATGTAATACATTTTCTGAGGAAACGTTTGCCTCGTATTTAGGATTTTTGAACTTCCCGAAAATATGTAAACAAATCATGAAATTAGTCTGTCGTTTCGTGGCAGGGGCGGGCGATCTCAGCAACCACTTTATTAAGAGAGCAATTAGCCAATATCAAAATACTATAATACTCTCTGTTCGTCCCTCCAAAATTTTCCATAAGCATTGTTTCCAGTTTCTCTTGGGAATATTGTAAGTCCAATATTGCGACTAACAAACTTTTTCTGAACAATCCTATTCCACCAGAAATAAAATAGAAACCAAAGTCGTCGACAGAACAGCTCATTCTTCATAGACATGAAAACCATTCAAATTTTCAAAATTGTAACAAGATTGTTCGAAATCTATCTGCACTGCATTTTCACTGAATATATTCACAAAATTGCGTTTTCGTTTCAAATTTCCATCGGCTACATAAGAAGTATCTCTTTCATTGTTTTTTTCAACTGAGAATAATTCATCGAAGAAAACTGAAACAAAAGTTGATGAAAAAAAAACTGCCTTGCTTCCACAATAGTTTGGAACTTTTCCCCGCCTGTTTTTCTTTACTGCACTTTTCTGGTACCAGACCCTGCGCGTTCGGTAATTCTAAAGTCTTTGATTGGCCTACCTTATGTCCAGTGAAAAGACGAACACATTTCCCATTGTGAATATCCCACAGTCGGCATGTGCGGTCAGGTGAACCAGTGGCTACATACGTACAGTTGGGATGAAACTTTACAACCTATAGACACGACTAAATGATCAATTACATCACAAACTTTTAAATGCTATTATATAGCTTCAAGATACGTGGGCTGCGTGTTAGTTAGTATAGCTGGTAAGATCTCTGCCTTGAAGCTACAAGGTCCCCGGTTCTATGACAAGATGCGACAACGCATGCTGTTCATGAAATCTACACGACACGTAAAAATACTTAACTGCAAAATAAGAATTCTGGTTCGCCATTTATGCGTTGTCAAGTTCAGTTTTTTATATTGATATAAAAAATATTTCTTGGTTTCAATTAAACTTCCAAAAGGGGGGTAGGTTTTTACAGAGGGTAATCACCTAAAACCCACTTTTTTGGCCTTAAAAACAAGGTTCGGCTTATACAACGAGATTTATGGTAGTTTTTTATAGGTTTGGAAAGTTTCAACTATAAAAGGCTATCAGAAACAATGAATAAATGCAAGTGACAATGAAATACGGCAAAGTGAGGAAAATTCAAACAAAAAAGTTAAAAAATTAGCATTACAACGAGAGACTAACATAAAATAGAATGAAAAAGCTGTTTGTTAGGTGAGGGTTGTTCATTAGTTCTGAATAGTGAAGAAATCTTCTGTGGAAAGATTACGACAACTTCCGAACGCTACAGATGATTGAAAACATATTTATTCAAAGTTAACCGCAATTGCACTCACTGCATATTCAAAACGTCAACTTCTGAGAATTAAAGACATATTTTCTGTTCTAAATGATCTCTTGGGGGATTTTCTAGCAAATATGAACTTATGCTCCATTCACACCAGACCTTAACTATGGTTAAAATGTGTTTAATTATTTAAGGTATCCATTCACACTGCACTCCCGCGTAACTAAACTGGGTTTAAATCATGTTTAACTAAACAACCTCGGGTTGGTAGTTTTAAAGTTGTTTAAAAATGGCGGCCAGACGCGAAAGGATTGTTGGAGAAAGACGAGACTCTTGTACTGTTGGGTATTTTTAATTACTAACAACGTGTAACAGGAAAAAAACAATATCGGTCCATCCTTGGCAGGTTTCTTTCCAAAATGCTTGAGATCCCGGGTGAGTCCAAACATTTCCTTATGATGTGAGCGATGGTGAAAGGTAATGACAAAGTAGCGCGAAAAAATATTAAAATCATTCTTCTTGGGCGTTCATATGCCACCATAGGTCTTTCGATACGTTCACGTCAACTTTCTTCGTGTTTCTTCCGCTGTCCAAGCATCTTCTTTACAGTTATCAAAATCGACGGCGCTTCAACATTGTTCGCCATATCTGTTTACATATTGTTACAATTAAAGTGCCCGCGGGGTGGTGGGTAAGGAGATTTGACACTCCAAAACGAGGTAGTTTAACTAAACCTGATTTATTTGGTTTGAACAGTTTTTGAAATTAACCCAGTGTAGCTAAACGTGTTTAAATTATACTATGTTTAACTAATTTAGGTTGGTTAGTGTGAATGGGGCATTTAGAAATAAATTTTTAAACTTCTTTAAAAATCCCAAAACTCAAATTTTTCTTAAGGGTATCAATCTCCCGACCTAAAACTCAAAAAATCTGAAAATATTCACTATGCTTCCTTTTCAGTCTGTGACCGTATGAGAGGATTTTTAACACTTCAAAGTATGGACGGTGATATCATCAAATATATAAAGCAAAAAAGATATATAAAAAATTATGCGGAGATAAAGAACTCGGGAAAAACCGAACTGCAGATGGGAATCGAACCCAGGACCTTCCGTGCACTAGTTGGATGCTCTACCACTGAGCCACGGGAACTTATATGGCCAGCGAAGCCATCAATTGGGTTACGATACACGGACTGTATCACACAATCACTTAAACGCCAAGGCATATGTGTTAAACACGCACTGATAGATTAACTGCATCGCGCGCAGTCACTCTGCAATAAGTCTCCGCATAATTGTTTATATATATACTTATTTACTGATCGCGATTTATTACCAATATAAATAAAAGTCGCCAAAAATAGGGGCTTACTTAAGATATAACGTCCTTTTGGGTTCGTCGATGTACGACTTACCTACAATAACTATTCTTGGTTTTCACATAATCTTAAGCGACACAGAAGACAACAGACATAGCGGCCATATTGGTATCCCAAACAAAAGAAATAATCAAAATTCTTTCGTTAAGAGTACACCAACATGCGTCAGGTGAAAACCGGCAATAATAGTATCTAAAACTTACGTTAACATCCGAAACATGACCTGCAAAGAGTCTTAAGGGGTATGTGTACTCGATATTCCATAACCTGGCCGTGCGATCCTGGGAACCAGTCACAAAGTACCACGAGTGGGGGCTGATGTCTAGGCTCCACACGGGATAATTATGACCCTTGTACAACACTGCGTTTGTCAGCGAATGCAAGTTCCACAATCGCACTGCAAAAACAGGTAAGTCCGCATAAGTTAAAGCAGCTAACTTGGAAACCACGATGAGACAAAAACTGAATGTTCAGGCAACGAAACGGTTGTACTTATAAAATGACTTTTAAAAATTCTAAAATAATATAATAAACAAGCTTTTAATCAAAGTATTTCTATATGAAGAAAAACGTTTTTTCTAAACATACATTGGGAAACTAAATTGGAAGTTTAACGGTAAGCAGGAATCGATACTGAAGGCATTAAAGTTTAGCGAACCATAAACCAGCAAACTATATAATCCGAAATGATAAGTCTGCTGTTGCACTTTGGCACTTCATGACAAGTTGAACGCGAGATAAAGTTACAATGCTTTTGTTTCTAAGAACTAGGAAATTACAACTAGGCTCCATTTAATATTATTCACAACTCAAGACTAAATTTGTTTTTAAGTTGATCCTAATTTGCAAAGCTCACGACCATGAAAAAATAACAATTATCAAAAACACTTGATAATTTAGTTCCATTTTAAAACACATTTAGTAATCATGAACTTTTAACCTTATTACAATGACCTGTAATAGAATGACTAGAATTTGCGAAAACAAATCTTCAGTCTGGGCTGGTTTCTAAGCTTGTTGTTACTCAATTCTTGGGCAAATTTCGGCCTGCGTGTTGTTAATAGTTTGTTTTTTTTCAAATTAGTATTTGATGTGAACAAAGGAAGGAAAACCTGTACTGATGATCATGTGCGCAGTAAGCAATACGGGTTTTGATTTGGTTTCCGTTTACTTGTATCAAAAAATCAATTTTGTTTATGTTTATGGCAGTTTATATACTTTCTGCTCTTTAAAAAACCATTAAGCGCGTTGGCAAATAGATATCTAAAACCGATCTGGGCAGATATTAGCTATACGTGAAATGAAAACCGTTCATGTTTATCGGTAGCTCACTGGTTCGTACGTTGGCTCGCAAAGCTCAATGGCTCGTACGTTGGCTCGCATACCTCACTGGCTCGTACGTTGGCTCTCACTGCTCGCTGGCTCGCACGTTAGCTAGAATGGCTCGCTCGTTTGTTAAGACCCTCAGCTCGGCAGGTTGAGTAAATTTCTCAAGGTATGATTTGTTATGAGCGCTAACTTTGCTTTTCTAGTTCGGTATGCACGAATACCTTACTGTAACTATCAACGTGGTTTTGATATATAAAAATTTTCAGCGGGTGCTCTTTCTTGAATTAATCGTTAACAACATTTAAGAACTTCTTTTAAAAATTCGTTTTTTTACAGTTTTACTAAAAGGTAGATTATACCACGTGACGTTTCTGTGCTTAAATCTCTTTGGCAGTTGTTTGGCGCCTTCTTTAAAACTCGGTGTGCCAAACAACTACAACGCCGCGTTTTTTGGCTGCAATGATTATATCTTTACATTGTTCGAAGCTTTTGAAAGCTTGCCATTCTGTTTTAGAAAGGTTAGAATTTCGGAGTTCTGACAAACTAAACCATGTCCGTGTCTATGCAACATTTGTAGACAAAGAAATCAATGATTGCATTGACTTTCAAAAGCTACTGCCTTTATACATTAGCAATAATTATTGAGGAAAAAAGACGGAGGGTAAAATGGTGAAACTACTTGGAAGTATAAAAAAATATCCATCTTTTGGTTTCTGTTCTTGACTTAAATAACATTAACTTCACACACTGGTATTAAAAATTATTTAAAAAAAAGATCAGATAAAAAATAATTTATCCTGAGTAATATCTAGCAGTGATTTGTTTTTGTTTATTGAAAATATATGTGTGATGTCTTTTCCTTGGTCAGAAAGAATTTTCCTTAAGTAGTCAAAACCACAGTATTGAAAGTGGCTTCTTAGGGGCAGTAAAAGCTGACCAACAAAATTATTATTATTATTATCATTATCATCATCATTATCATTATCATCATTATCATTAACGTTATCATTATCATTATCGTTATTATCATTATCATTATCATCATTATCATTATCATTATCGTTATCATTATTATCGTTATTATCATTATCATTATCGTTATCATTATCGTTATTATCATTATCATTATCATCATCATCATCATCATTATCATTATCGTTATTATCATTATCATTATCATCATCATCATCATTATCATTATCGTTATTATCATTATCATTATCATTATCATTATCGTTATTATCATTATCATTATCATTATCATTATCATTATCATTATCGTTATTATCATTATTATTATCATTATCGTTATCATTATCATTATCGTTATTATCATTATCATTATCGTTATTATCAATATCATTATTACTATCATTATCGTTATCATTATCATTATCGTTATCATTATCATTATCGTTATTATCATTATCATTATCATCATCATTATCATTATCGTTATTATCATTATCATTATCATTATCGTTATCATTATCATTATTATCATTATCATTATCATTATCGTTATCATTATCATTATCGTTATCATTATCATTATCGTTATCATTATCATTATCGTTATTATCATTATCATTAGCATTATCGTTATCGTTATCATTATCGTTATTATCATTATCATTATCATTATCGTTATCGTTATCATTATCGTTATTATTATTATCGTTATCATTATCGTTATTATTATTATCATTATCATTATCATTATCATTATCATTATCATTATCATTAATATTGATAACATTAACACATACAATTTCCTTTGAAGAGTTCCTTAAATGCATCCTCATTTAAGGAGCCACCTCTTGGATGATTAATAAATTTACCTGATGTGTCTTCAGATGCTGACAAAAGAACCGTCCCATCTGCAGTGAAACAGGTATCATACACAGGGCCACTGTGACCTCTAAGAGTTTGCATCTCACTAGAAATGGTCTCTACTTTCTTATTGTCTTGAGCTCCATCTAAAAGGAAGCATATTGATGAAACTAGTTTTGATGACTAACAGCAATTTAAGTAGTTCTTTTAAAGTAATTATTTTAAAACCACAAATAATGAAAGATAATAAAGTAAGTATAAGTCTATAAGAAGATATCAAACTTCTCTCATTTTGTTTGAAGTTTCATTCCAAGTCTCAACAGCAGTGTATTTTACATCAAACTGGCCATAATTGAGGTTAACACGTGAGAGGAAAAGATTTTTGTTTGTTTTTGAACTCTGATTCACTGTAGCGTACATACATGTACTGAAAAGTTTTGCTTTAGAGAGATTCATATCTAATTATCTTTTTTTAAAGCAGTCACTCCATGAACGGTCAAGACTACAGGGTAGGTTACTTTTAGAAAGAAAAAATTGAAAGTTGTGACAAAATCAGATTTATCAAAACATTGGAGATTATAATCGGAAGGAAAGTAGGAAGATTGATGAAACTTTTACGATGAGAAACAGAAAGAAAGAAGCTGTTACTGTAGAGGAACTGGCTGAGCACCAGATTAGAGAATGATGGAAAGTCTTTGAAGATGTAATAAAAATAAAGATAGATAATCAGTAACATAACTGTTAAAATAGTTTGTTTAGAATGGAGCAAGGGAAGCAATGTTCCAGTGATGAAACAGATAATCAAGTTTCACAGAGAGTTCTTGTCCATTAGAACTGCAGATGTGGTCTCAGATTCAATTGAGTATGTTAAGGCATTTAGCCAGCAACCAAGCCCAGATAGTTTTATTACAAAAATACTCTATATAGTAACAAATAGTAGATTATAAAATATGTTTGTGATTGAGGTTGTGTCTCGCATTTGGTACAGGACAACAACACATTCCTTGGCAAAAGACAAACAAGGAATAACAGCAACCTTAAATCAGCATGAAAACAAGTTTGTATCACTAAGCCAAGAGGGAATGAAATAAGACAGTGAATCCCCCATAGAGGTCTTATTTCTACAGTAATCCCTCTTAAGCTATTTTTAGACATGGTACTCAGCCCTTCTGTGGATGTTACTCACTTATTATGTGGATGTTTTCATGGAACAGATGCAGTCCATCAACAAAACTTATAAAAGGATTCTGCTCTTGATTTCCGGCCATTTCCTGTCAGGTCATTTTGTGAAACGTCACATAAGGCATGAGTAAAATCTGCGAAAGAGCTGGGTACCCTGTCTAAAAATAACTTGAGAGGGATAACCCAAGGAATAAGACCTATATGGGAAATTCACTCACTTACCCTTCATTCTCTTTTGACTCAGCTTAATCCTCTTGTAAACCAAGCAGTTCATAGGAGATGGTGCTTATCAATCATAAATTTCTTTAGTGTTAAGCAGATGAGAATCCTTGACAATGGCAACATTCTGATTGCAAACCATTAGCCTCTGTCAAGCTAAGATAATCTGGAGAATCCCAAGAAATCATCAGTCCTGATAACAGTAAAACATAAAGCAAAACTTACCAAAAGACAAATTAACTTTTGACACATCTGCAGTTTTGCTTTTTTGCTTAACAAGTTTCTTTGGAGTAAGACTCCATAGCCTCACAGAAGAGTCTTCAAACCCTCCACAAAGTATTCCATGATTCTTTGTCAATGCAACACTGCATAGGCTGCAAGTAAAAATATTGGTTCGATTACTGCAGCTGGTAACTAAAGAAGTAGTGCTGTTTCATGTGTTAATTTGTTGAAAAAATAGAACTAATAATTCCAACTCCAACTGTTGCTGCCAGTTAAGTGCAACTTTCTAGTTCATTTGTAATTGCAAAATCTTCCAATGAATTTTTAGAATTTGAAAAAAGAAAACACTTTAAACACACAAATCTTTTTTATTTTCAATGTTGTGTATAGTCAAATTGACCATGTACCTGTCTAATCAGTTTCCTTGTTGCTTGTTGGAATCGGCTTATACAACCAACACAAACTTTTGAAAAACGAAAAAAAAAAGGAAAAGAGCTCATACTTACTACTCTTTGGGGCATAAATCAAATATTGTACAAATAATTACTTGTGCCCAGGCTGTAAGGCCGGCACGAGTCATGGTTTAGTGTTCATATCTATCATCGTAGTCACAAATGTGTATGCAAATTAGGCAGGCATGGAAACGAGGCAACTTAGCTTGACTTGCATCATATCGAGGCAAAGTGTG
>JANCMA020182735.1:0-13564 GCA_024336925.2 Zoanthus solanderi | reverse complement strand
AGCCTACTAGTAGAGAAAAGATGGCGGATCAAAATAGTAATGAGCCCCGTTTTGTTATAATATCAGAGGATTTCATCAATATTTTAATTTATACATCCTTTTTGACCGATTAGTAGGTTTATACTAAAACAATTAGACCTTTCGGCCTCATGGACTACGACTTTGAATAGTCCATTCGGCCTACGGCCTCATGGGCTATTGACTCGTAGTCTATTCGTCCTCGAGGTCTACTTGTTAATTGGTAAAAATTAGTGACACAGCCGTTGACAAAAAATTAATAAACAGGCGCTCCTAACGAAAAGAATAAAAGCTGGGGAGGAAGGGGCACGTTTATTTGGCACTCAATAGTAATACCATTAGAAGGGGACTAGAACAAAAGTTCTACCAGGAGATGGAAACTGACATTTTTTACGAAGGTAAGTGGTTCGAACCCGGTGTTCACAACTATACCATTTCCTGGTACCTGAGCTTATCGCAAAGGACTAAGAAGGCTTGAGCCTTGCCAGTTTTGAAAAACTGTTTATTGGCACTTGAGTTTGAAAAAAATAAAACTTTGGCGCGATCGGTTGGATCAGCTAACATTTTGTCTTTCATGGACAAGGGGCCAAAATAGCAAATGTGCCTGGTCTCGCCTGCATTCTGCAATTAGCCCATATCAAAAATACCATGATACAATTTGTTTGTCCACCCAAAATTTTGCATAAGTATTGTTTCTAGTTTCTCTTGGAATCATTGTAAGTCCCAAGAAAAAATACAAACAATGCTTATGCAAAATCTTTGGTGGACAAACAAAGAGCATTATGGTATTTTTGATATTAGCTAATTATGAAACTTCTACCAATTGGTAAATCTGCACGAATTTCTTGTTTGGCAGAATGCAAGCCTGGTCTGAGACTTATAAAAAATATTCTAATTATTTTCTAATTATTTTGGAGAGGTGACTCTCCCGCGCGAAAATTTGTCAAATTTCCCACAATGCAAATGCAAAATAAGCTGTTTTACGATCGTCTTGTCCGGTTTTGTTAAAAAATAAAATTGGAGCAAAGCAGCAAAGTAAAAGTGCTGTTTTCACCTAGTTTCGAGTGGCCCTGGAAAGATTATAATCATTAATTTGTAAAGATTTCATACGGTTTTGTTTGCAAGTAAGTGCCGTGTTCTTGTTTTGCACGCTTTTTAATGTCAATTTTTTGTGACTTTGTGTACTCCGTTAATGTTTAGAAATCTCCCAAATTAGTTTGTTTCTTATTTTTCCTCAGTGTTTTTATATCTCACAAACTTATTTTCACAAATATTTTTCAAAGCGAGTGCAAAACTTAAGATCAGGAGTTTTATTTATCTCACCAATCACTAAAATATTTCGGAACTTTTTCATTAATGCAAAACATTAGATTTGTAAACATTTTCCACTTCTGGTGCTTTAGATTTGTAGATTTTAGCAGACATTTTTCTGGATAAAACACGTTTTATTTAACCGAAATAAGCTCGAGCGAGCTAAACTTAATTAACAATACATTATAAAAATCGGTGAAGACATTAACCCTATAGCTACTTATTCGGTCGCGCACGTATTTCCAAAGTATAATAATTAAATTGCAAAAAAATGTTTCACAACAAGGTTAATTGCCTATTTTTTGTGTCAAATATGAGCCATACCATCCCGCTTAGACCGAAAAATAAACAATCCAGTCTGTATTTTGGTATTTGCACAGTGTCCACGGGTGAAAAGAGAAACATTCAATTTTTTTCACATTTTGTTTTTTTTTCTCAACACAAACAACTTGGAGAATACCCAGAACCTAGAACTGTATAATGATTGTAATAGAGTAGCTTGTTTACCAACCTCCCCCACCCGACTTTAACAAAGCTTGCTATGTTGCCAAGGCAACAACAGACTCAAATTATTTTCAAAATCTATGTTGAACTTGTTTCACGATGGGTAATTGCAAAGTTGTTAAAACTTCTTTAAAAACTCGATTATGGAAATAAAAACGTTCAATGTGTCATGGACAAACAAGATCTCTTCCCTCCAAGTCCCTGGGTACAGAAGGCGAGGCAGGCCGCTTAACAGCTGGCAAGAGCTGCTGAAGGAGGATATGACGTCAGCCAGACTCAACACCGTTGATGCGACAGATCGAAATTTGTGGAGAACGAAGATCAACACCATGTGACTCTTTCAACCTTAATTATGTCATACTCTTTTCCTGTTAACTGGCTTTAGATACTAAAGTTTTATCATTATAGCCACATCCCACAAGCATTGCACTTTTAAAACAACTTAAGTCAAAGTGTCATCATGCAATACTACACTTACAAAGCCCGATCGAAGTGATAAAAATGTAGTGAGCATTAACCAAAATACGGATGTGGAATACAGATCTATAACAAACTTCATGTAGATGTGCCTTGTTTTTGCAAAATGTCTTGAAAGCACGATCTGCACAACACACCTCAGACAGCCTTCCCACCAAACATGAACAGTATATAGCTACAAAACCTTTGCCCTCTCACCTGCTGCAGAAGTCATCTGTCCATAGCTTCTTTGTCCTGGTCCAGTCTCGTCAAAACCTATAGGCCAGGTATACAATATATTTAACCTTCCCACAAAAGTACAGGACATTTGGTTTTTATGTATAAACATCATAATCATCATCTTCACTTAATGTACCTAGTTTCCCACTCCTGGGGTCAGACGTGATACGAGTCCATATTTTAACCTATGTCCTAGTGGGAATAAAACAAAACAACTCATCGAAGCTGAAATAAAACTGATCATTATGTTGTGCACAGGTCACCAAGGGAGCAGGTCATTTAGTCCTTGTAGTTTCATCCCATATATATCGAAGTAGTTTCACCTGTGATGTATAGTAATAGATGGAAATATTTCATTAAAGTTGTTTTCAAATATTTTTTACCCTACTTTATTTCAATTAATTTCAGATAACTTCAGTGAATATGTTGATGCGAAAATTTCTAAACCAATGTCTTTTCCAACACGAAAGAGCTTTTGAATAAGCAGTGAAATGCAACATCTGGCCTATAAACAGTTTTATTGTTCCACAGATCAGGTTTCAGAACATTCTAGAGAATGTGTACTATGTTTATCCCATTAAAAGACCGAATTAAAAAAAAATCATTCATTATTAATGCTATCTTAAACAACTCTTTACACAACCTTGATCTTGTCTTTCTCCATTCATACAACTATTGCAGAGGTCAAAGTCACATATCTGACAATGCCATGGTTTATTATCATTAGAACCCATATGAAGTGAGCCACAGTTGTCACATCTCCAGCCCCCTGAGAATTGTGAATAGATAACATGAGAGTCAGCTCTGACCAATGGGTGCACATGCAGTGGTGACTGGTGTTCTTTGAAGCAATTAAAGCAACAGTCAAAGTCACATCCTCCACGTAAAGCACAGTGGTATGCATACCTGTTAAAAAATAACAAAAAAAAAAACTTTTAGGACTACATTACAAATAAAATTATTAATAAGTTTGAAAATCTAGAAGGTGATTAACTTTTTGGTTGCACTAGTTAATAACTAAAAGTTAATAACATACAAACAAAAAATTATATACAGTAAGTATATCATATAGATAGCACATACATACATGTACATGCTAGTAGCTAGGTGTACCTTGAAGCCACTAAAATAGGAACTAAGACCACTTAAAAGCGGCTTACCTCAGTTTGTAATATGAAATGAAACAAAATGGAACAAGGGGTAAATTACAGGGGAAAATAAATAAATTACAAATAGAAATAAAGAAATATAAAAATAAATTAATTAATTAAACGGGAAAATCCAACGCTAAATTAATGTTGTCGTTTCGCAAAGTGCAGTAAACCGATTTTTTGCATTAAACAGAGGTAGATGATTTGACTGTATGTTAAATTTTGCTAACATGTGAACATATTGGTAAGCCGCGTGTTATCTTGTGGTATCCAAGATGATGATCAGTTTCTAAAAAGGGCCTATTGATAAATTGATTAGGGATTCATTCATTCATTCTTTTTTTTTTTCCGAAATATGAAGCACATACGGCAACAAAGTCCGCTCTCCAACCAAATTTGTGTTTTGCTCTGTGTTCTCTCACTTAGTGCTACAATCCCAACTCAACTCTTCCCTTTCCTTTATTGCAGTTCTTTGCCGTGTTTCTCTATAAATCCTCCTCAGCGACTCCTTTTGGAGTCAAAGTCAAAAATGTTTTTGCAACGGCAGAGCCCATTCGAAGTGCAAGTTGGAAAGTTCCAGCAAAGCTGTAGTTAGGATTTTTCAGTGGGAGGGGAGGATGGGGGGAGCAGCTGCTTCCTGCTACCTACGGCAGTGATCAGTTATTTCCTAACTCGCTGGAGGCCGAGTAGAAGCTGATAAAGATGGAGCTTAATGTACATTATATTAATGTAACACAAGGAAAAGAGATGTGTTCTGGTTAGTTTCTCCTACCTTGCTTCAGACTTTTAGATTGCACTGCTAACCCGTAAGACGTTCTACCGATTCCAGCTGTTAGGGTTTTCGTTTGTCGAGAAATGATATCAACGCTTTCTATACGTTCCTTGTTTGGGTTTGTCCAATACAAGCTGTTGTTAAAATACACCAATCCCCAACGAGGAATTGTATCTGGAAGTTGGACAACAAGGATTCGGTTCTTCCCTTCGAAGTTTGATTGCTCAACTTTCTGTGTTCCAGAATCGATCCAGAAAACTCGGTGGCTGAAACGATCCACAGCCAAAGCTATCGGCACCCTAAGACCTACATTTAGTAATATAATAAGAAGTGGATTTTAATACCGTTTGTTATCTTTTTTCTATCAGTTAATTAACAAAGTGGTTAGCTCGGCTGGTAGTATATGTGCTTTCCAACAATAAGAGTTTTGCCGACAACTAAAAATTTGTACGACTCTGTCTTAATTAGGCTGTTAAAATGAGTATCAGCGTCTATTGAGAGCTGACCTGCAATTAACTAGTGTCTAGTCAAGAAGGACTCCGAGATTCTCTTTTGTTTAAAACTACAGAAACCGGAGATAAGCGCCGGTTCCATTGATCTCATAGGCTAGTAAAAAAGGTTTGTCTGCGGTGTTTCAAGGACTTCTTGTTTTTCCCTCTGCTTATCATCAAGTATAAATAGCATGTGAAAGCCAGTAGCTAGCTTGAAGCCACTGAAATGAGCCCTAAACGGCCACTTCCCCTTAAATCTAAAAATAGTGAGACTAAATGATAGCGTTCATGTAGAATAACGCCACGGCTTAGCCCTGGGAGGGCTAGCTGCCTTCTCTAGATCGCATTAGCGGCTGTGTTGAGATTTCTAGGCCTCATCAGCATGGCATAGCAAGCAAACAGGCTCAGGTTCCCAAAAAGAACATAAGATGTAGTAAAAGCGTAATGCTTGTGGGATGTGCAAGTGGCTATAAAAATTAACGTCAAGTATAGATAGCATGTGTAGCAGCTAGATTGAAGCTACTGAAATGAGCCCTAAGGCCACGTTGTTAGCGGGCATACCCCTTAAATCTAAATATAGTAAGCTTGAATATTAGCAGCCTTTTTAGGCCTCATCAGCATGGCATTGGTAACAACTATCCTTATGTTCCCACTTACTGACAATAAGTAATATAGTCAAGGCGAATTACTGTGGGATGTTGCTAAATGAAAACCATAAAGTGTATAAGTAGCACAAAAGTGCTAGTTGCTAACTTGAAGCCACTGAAAGAGGCTTTAAGGACACACCGTTATCAATCATTACCCCTTAAATCTACTATAGCATTCGACTGCCTATTTAGTGTCTTTAGGTTAGCTATTAGCACCAAAGTTAGTAGAGTCGACTGGTTAGGACACTTGATGACTTTCCTTGTTATATGTTTTTGTTCTCCTTTTCCCTATTGAAATATGGCGTTGACCGTGCACAAATAACAAAAGGCTTTGAGATGTAAATAAGCAATCAGCTAACAAACTAATGAAGCATCACACCTAGAACAAAAGTTCCTAACCATGACCGTGCACACAACATGAAACAAAGAAGTATTTTAATCTTCTTTATAGTTTGCAAAGTTTTCTAACCAGTCTACTTTAACAACTTTGCAAGCACGCATCTGTTATCTATACTTGATGATTATTATCATATAAGCCACATCTTACAAAAGCACTATGCTTTTAACATTAAATCTTTAATCGTTATTATTCATATATCTGTATGTTTTCCTTATCTTTCTGTTACTAATTGATCTATTGAGAGCGTTTTTATCTATTTATTTATTTATTTATTTGTTTATTTATTTTATTTATTTAATACATTTAATACATATGATAACTAATTAAGAAACAAGGGGGTAGAAACAGAACTAAAAGTCACAATTGACATCTAACTCCAGTCCTTACTTAACTACTAATGATTATATAAGGATAAAAAAGTGCATAAAATAAAAAAGATTAAGAGTTGTTAAAAGGAGTTTTCACCAGGGAGAGTGTAAACAGTTTCGAGTTTTTTTTTTGTAAAAAATTACAAGATTACTTTTTAATGAATAAATACTGGTTATTTCTTTAATGTTTTTAGGTAGAGTGTTCCAAAGAGAAACGACACGATGAATATAAGAGTGTTTCAGATAGTTCTGCTTTGTGATTTCACTTGGTAATTGTTTGGATCGAAGTTCCTCGTTTTGTATTTACTCTCTGAGTCATGGTGAAAATAATCGGAATGATTAATGCATATTAACTCCAAATTAGACTTTTTTAGAAGAACGATGTCTGCCATCTTCCTTCTATATTCCAGTGGTAGAATATTTAATTTTAACAATCTAACTTTAAAATTCATTCTTGCGGGTTACGCAAGGGTAAATCTAGTGGCACAACGTTGCACTTTCTCAATGAGGAGTTTGTACTTAGTGATTGACGAGGACCAAATTTCACAAACATATTCTAACTTAGGTCTAACTGGTGTGCAATATAGAAGTTTTCTAGTATCGATGTCAGAATTTTCTTTACAAATTCTTCGGATGAGTCCTAACTTCCTGTTTGCTTTTAAAACGATTTCTTTAATATGTTTGTTCCAGGACAAATTATTTGTTACTTTAATTCCAAGGTCAGTAAATTCCGAGACACTTTCTAATTAAGATCAGTTGAAGTTTATATGATTGCATTTCTCTCTCGCGTTTTCTTGATATACTTAAGACTTCATATTTTGAGATATTGAGTTCCAATTTTTCACATTATGATTCTAAAACATTTTGGTAAAAGACAAAGAAGTAGTTTTAGTGTCCGAAACAACAAAAAGATATCATTTTTCATCACTTTAACAATTATACCAGTAACTTAGAACAATCTATTGCTGCGAGCGAAGTGATCAGCAGAATACTATTCTGGACGAATGGGCTTCCTGTGGCGCATGATAATACCGTGAACAAAGTCGATTTCGCGGGCTGGCTAGCTGGCTAGCTGGCTAGCTGGCTGGCTAGCAATTTCGGTTTTAGCGTCTGCAGTATACATAATCAGCGGGTGTCCTCAAATGCTCATGTGCCTTGCAAACCTCGTGGTCGTTCTCTTCTTGCTTTCTACAGGCGAAGGTGAGTTTGCAAAGTTTATCATGTTTAATCCTATTTTGTTTATTCGAGAAAGTATCCATCAAGGTCTTCAAGTAAGTCATATATTCAATAAAAAACGATACCTATCGAATCTGTCTCATTATTCCTTTACAATTCAAATAATGTAGAATACAAGCACTAAAAGTGTGCAATATAAATACTACTAAGTACTAGATACAAGAAAATTTCTGAAAAATCAACTTTCTCCTTCGGTTCCCTTGATTCGTATACATGCACTGTAATAGAACAAATTTTAGGGACTTTGATTTCAGATATTTTTTATCCAAAATTGTTGAAATTACATGTTATCCAAGAATTTCTTGTTTGAACGTTGCAATTCTCCAAGTTTGCACCCCTACACTTTCGTAAGAAACCCCTAGTTTATTAGTTTTTTATTGAAATGTATGTAGAGGCAACATTCAAAAACATATAAATGCAGAACAGCTTTTTTCGGGCTAGCTGCAAAGCTATCAGCAGAGAGACAAGACTGATATTAAAATTGAAAAAAAAACATTAAAAATTTGTCAAGAACTTTACATCTATTTTGTTCATTATTAATTTTTATGTAAGTTTTAGAAATGAAAATCTTACCAGTCTGCACAATAGGTCTCTTGATATCGCCATTCATACTTGACATCATGATTTTCGGAACTCTTCCACGCTCAATCCAATACAAAATCCTAAAATCATTTTCAGAAGGATTTAAACGATGCTCAAAATATTTTCTGATAGTTTTCATTTAGGTGTATTAATGAAATCCCTGTAAGTATTCTCTCTCGAAGACTGTTATCGTTTCAATAATTAAAAATAATACTTTACTCTATCTTTTGGTTGCCCGTCACAGGGGCATTCCCAGTTGCTGCTAACTTAAATGACTGCGGATTCATTTTGTATAGCCTTAGCCTCGTTTTGTTGATATATATTCAAAATACTAGTGTGAGAGAGGGCGAGAAGTCAAAGCAACAATACACACAGTTGTAAGTAGAGTAAAACTGCATTGAATCTCTGAAATATTTAACTTCATACTAAGGCTAAGACTATACAAATTTAAAATTGTTACGTTGTCGGTGGCAACTACAAATTCGAAAATGGTCTATTAGTGATTCGAAACCGCTAAACAACTTTCTGTGTGCATAAAGTATATGCAATGAACCAAAAAAGGTAGGCAATAGAAAAGCGAAGCGAATAAATAAAACAGAAATGGAATAGTAATTAGAGTAAAATAAATAAAAAATTAAGAAATAAATAAAAAGTAAAAACATGATAAAAACATGATAAAAATATGATAAATAAAACCTAAATAATGGAAAATAGAATCAACTTTTATTATGAGTCATTGTTTATCATTTCAAGGTTTATTCTATGTTTCTTTATTTACATTCTAGGGACGCTTCAGTAATGTCACCATTAAGTTTGTCGATTCTGCTTTACATTTTTAACTCACGGATACTCCATAGGAGTAGCAGTGAGTTATAGCTGGCACTTTCTTATTTGCATAAAATTTTGTGAAACAATAGAATCTTCAAGCCTGCTTTGCGCGGTTGGTTTGTATATGTTTTAATCCGTAATGTTTACCAGTTTTGCCTTTTAAGCAATCTTAAGTTCGATTCTTTGATTCGCTTAGGATATTGGATTTTAAAATTGTTCTTTATTATTAATGCATATATATTCGCCGAAACATTACCCTCGAAACTAAAATGTGGATGCTCAAAGCAAATATGTGGTCAGTGTTGCTGTCTGGATGCGAGTGTTGGACTCTCAACAAAACCCTAACATCGAAACTCGAAGCAACTAAAATATGGTACCTCAAAATGATCCTAAGAATATCATATACAGAGAAAGTGATCAACTGAGAAGTGCTAAAACGAACCAACAGCAAAAGATCACTAACCAGGACCATCAGAAGGAGACAACTAAAATTCCTGGGTCACATAAGGAAAAAATCAACGGAACACCTAATGCTAAGTGGTAAAATCTATAGCAAAAGAAGCCGAGGAAAGTAACGAATCACCTTCATGGAGAGCCTGAAACACGACATTAGAAACCCGACAACAACAACAACAGAACTGCTTCATTTCGCTGATCACCGATTAAAATGGAGAGAAATGGTGCCGATGTCTGACCCAGGCCTGGCACCTAGAGAAGGAGGAGGATATTAGTCGAACTGAGAAAAGCAGACGGAAATATGGGATAATACTCTCTTTCTTTGACAAGAATCTGGAACGACTTGCGTATGTAAGGTGCTAGGTTTGGTATGAATTGCAGTTCTACCTATGCGCAGTATCCGCGAATTCCGTCCCATTGAGACTTTTGATTTCATATCTCCGATGATGACGTGGTAAGGCAGCAACTGCACTTAACCGTTTTGTTTTATCTGTATACCATGCTGATAAGGGTTAACTTCATTAGATTTTTAAAATAACAGCAGGGAGAACTCAAATATGCTTCATATTATAGTTACATTGCATGCTTACCCTTTAATTGGGTTAATTGCAATCTGACCAACATTGGATGCATCTGAGATCAATGTCTTCTTGGAAGAACCATCTGCTCGAGAAACACCAATGAAGTTTCTTCTGTTCAAGAAGGTCCAGAACAGATTTCCAGATATCCAGTCAAGGGCAAGCCAATTGGGTTGCCTGTTCTGAAATATAGCTACTCTCTCAACTGGGATTGAAAACAAGTTGTTTTTCAAATATGATTGCGTTTCACTTTTCATCTTTGCTCGAAAAATAACGTTTGCCTCAGACCAATAGATATAATCTGTCCTTGGATCGTAGGCAACTGACAATGCTCTCTTGTTATCAAACACTTTTTCGGAACAGGTGAACCTGTTGCTGGCCAGTGGTAGACGAGTAAGATAGCTCAGGGAATCGGCGATTAGTAGAGAACCCTCGGTGCTAGCTAAACATAAACGAATAAAGATAAATAACAGAGAAATAGCTTTTACTTAAGAGCTATGTCATGCTATTTTAGCATCTTTTTAAAATCTCAAATGTGTCTTGCACTCGAATAAATTCCAAAAATAATGGTCTTTATTACTTATTTAAGACTATATTACGACGTTTATTATGTTTTCTGTCATTTGTTTCTACGGATGACAAGGATGGAAATGGATTGAAACGTGGAAAAGTTGGGCCAGCCTTTTTATGTTTTGATGCTATCTCAACACAAAATACAAAAAAAAGTTGTTATCAGTTGCTCTTTTTAAAACATTTCATTAAATATTCACCTCACAGTTAATCAGGAACATTTTGTGCATAAGTAAACCACTACATAACGATTTTAGCGAAAAATTGACAAAAAAAATAAAATCGTCGTGACATTGTCCCTTTATAAGCCATAAAAATATCCTGAAAAGAATTTGAGTCACAAAACGGATTTGAAACTAATTCAGCAATGGACTTTTTACCACATTCAAGTTAAACACTGAGCGATGGGCGATGGGCGATGGGCATACATAATCAAGTAAGTGCCCAATTTACATTAGTGGCTTTAAGAAAGCGCTTTCTATACTTAATTTTTAATGTTTAATCCACATCCCACAAGCATTACGATTTCACTATTACTTATTATGATCTGTGAGAGCCTGAGACTAAAACCCAATTTACACTATACTAACTGAATCGGAAATCCAAGGATGAATACTGGCAAGGGAAATTTAACAATTTGGAGAGGATTCTGTCCTAAAACCCAAAATGAATCGGCAAGGTAATCGCAGTTTACATAGCCGAATTCATGCTTATCTAGATAGAATTAAATTTTACCCTTGTCAAAAATTTATCCTTGCCTAGCCATTTTTTTCTATAGTATAAATGGGGTTTAAGTGTTTGCAATGCCATGTTTATGAGGCCCAAAAAGATCCAACAGTATTTTGTAAGATCTAGATTTCAAGAACTGATTTACGTATTATTGTAGCTGCATATTTTATGTTGCAAACACTAGTTCCTATTGGATTTCGTTTCTGATTTGGTCCTTGAAGTTCGTCAAAAAAAGCGTTTTATAGATATTTCCAAAGTAACGAGGCGACTGTTCACTAAGGTTCTAACTTTATTGTTTACTATACAGTTTTGATATACTGCAATCTTTCGTAGGCCATGAAACGGTGTGCTTCATTTGTACATGTTTTTGCAAAATCAAGCTTGTTTCAAAAGTAACACGAATGCATTAAGAAAATACTGGGTTTTATATTCATAGGACCCGTTCATACGAAACAGAGTTGTTCCCGGGTACAAGGACCACCCACCTAACTGAGTTACCCAGGACAAGCTAACTTTTCCTAGATTTCTTTGTAACGTGACGCGAACCGTTTACATGAGAAACAAAATCTTGACTCGGCTAAAAGGGTCACCCGGCTTTCCGAGTCACTCGGATTTGAAGATAAAATTACCTTTCTAAGTGTAATAAACTCGAAATTGTTCATAATGAACTCGGCTTTCGCCTCGTTTATTGTTCAAATTTCTCGTTCATTGTGTCGCCGCGCCAGCACGTGGGTGTATTTGTAAATAAACCTTTCTTATCAGTCACTAACTCTAAAATACAGCGACACAATCATACCGTATTGGTTGGCTAGTTTTAGATTAAAACGGTACTTACTGTAAACACATGATTTGTTATCTTCTTGTAGACGATATTCATTTGAGCATGCGCATTTTAACCCTTTTGGGTGGGTCAAACATAACTGGCTGCAGTGTCCATTGTTTTGAGAACAGGATCTAGGATATGACGCTCTTGTACCTGGATCTTGGTTTGCTAAAAATAGGTTTAATACGGAATGAGCCAGCTTTTTACTACTTGTCTTAGTACAAACGTTTCATAAATTTTAGTGTTATGATAAACACTTTACTTTGACACTCGAATCTTGAGTTTTTGTCCCAACCGGCAAAATCGAAACTTTTTCAATCAGAACAAACCATTTGTAATAAATGCATTCTAGTAATGGCATAAGAAAAACTTGAAAAAACATTTTTTAACTATAAAGTAAACAGTTATATAAACAAACAATGAAGGGGGAAAAAGAGAGAAAGTTTCAAATGCTTGGAGGTCGTATGGATTGAATTACGTAAACCATATGTAGTGGTTTTAGTAGGAAATTAAATAAAATTCTTGAACACCTCAGCGCAACAGTTGAAAAAATTAAAAGCAATAAACTCTGTACTATTATAAGAAATTTTAATCTAGACCTTTTGCAAATACAATCCATACAGAGACTGAATATATAGAATTTATCATTCTTCAAACCCCAAGTGTTGCAACCAGCAAGAACCAAAGGGCATTCATTAACATGCATAAATGCAAATCGACAACATCTTTTCTACTCATTAGAGCAGTTCAAGATTAGTGGTAATTTGCTATAATAGGATTTTATCAATCATTTTGTCAAATTTCATAATACTTGATAAATTTTGTGCTATCCCATGCAACATTAAGATAAACAAAAAAGAGATTATTATACTCTTGATCAACAGGCTCTCTTTGGCAAAACACAATCTCTAGATTGGCAGGAGATATTTGGATCTGAATCGCCCCATGTGAAGTTATCTACAATCCGATACCCAACATTTTTTAACAATGGAATCTGAAATCAAACTACGTCTGAAAAAACCCTAATCCATACTTGAAATTGGTAATTTGGAATCCCCAGGAAATTTAGAATCCGGAATCCAAGAAGTGTAATTATTGCGGCTTATACCTATTAGCTTTCAAAATTCTTCTGCAGATTGCTGATAAGTATTTTGCGATTGTCTCTTCCACTTTTGTTCAAGAAATTTAACAACTCTCAGTGAGGGACAAACTCATGGTCTCGTACGATTTAGAATATGTACTTACTAACAACCCACTTAATGAAAGCATAAACCTCGCTGTTGAATATTTTGTTGCAGGACAATCAGGACTTATGTTAAACTCTAATATAGTTAGGCACTTAGTCATCTTAGCCACGCTCTTTCTTTCATGGATCGTTCTATGCTATCAAACGGGGGGGGGTTG
>JANCMA020182630.1:0-13564 GCA_024336925.2 Zoanthus solanderi | reverse complement strand
TTTGGAGTGTTAGTCTGAACTGAACTAAACACAACGTGTAATTTAGACAACTCAAGGTTGAAATGTTTATGATCATCGCCATAAGTAGTGTAAGGAACTGACGTTTGGAGTGTTAGCCTGAACGCCGCTCGGTTTGTGGAGAAACTTGCTGTTTCACACGACTCTTATCTTACGCTTATCTCATGTTCTCACACCCTTCCACTTGTTTACATTAGGTTAGGTAAACACCGAAACCATTTTATATTTCTTTTATAAAATCTTAATATAACCAACAGAAGAAAATGAATATGTTCCGTAAAACTTGTAGTTTATTACGTTGATAAAGATCTCAATTCTCCTGGAAATAGTCACGACGCAATCGCATTTGCTCTTTTAAAACTACTATTGAGCAATGCCGCGCTCGTAGTTGTAGACTAGAAACGACTGAAATTGTTGTCTCCCAAAACGGCTGAAAAGGACTGAAATTAATGAGTTGTGTAAAATAATTGAGTTGACAAGTGATCTTCAATGAAAAAATGAAGTTAAAACTTCTTCCAACGTCAAGTGACAAGAAAACCAGCATAATACCTGAAAACTATTCAAGAACTTGCAAGTTTAATTACTCAACACGACTCATTGCTTTGGAGTTCATGCGCACGTTGCCAAAGTTTAATACAACAATTGAAAAAAAAAACAACAGATGGCAGAGAAATGCTTAGCCATTTCGGTTCTTCTCAAACACTAAGCTTTCCTGTCTAATCAAGAACGCTGTTCCCCTTGACTACGGTGAGTACAGAGTCTTCCCAAACTACAAGCTTCTCTACAAACCGAGTGGATTTGACGGACGATCTACACAACGGCAAGTTTTCAATTGTCTTTGGCCTCGCTCTTGGAGCTGCGATTGCGGGCCTGTGAGTAACATTTTGTCCATTTTTGAGCATTTTTATTTCTTATATATTATATTCTTGGTTTCCGGTTATTAGTATTTCCTTTTTAAGGACAGTCTTTCATTTACCGTTCATTAGCGAAGCGAAGAGCTACTGTTCTCGTTTTTGCTTTAGAGTATTTATATACTAGAAATAAAAATCTGGGTATCACTATCATTATCAAGTTCGGTATTCTTTGTGATTTAAAACGGCGGCTTTTTTATTCATTTTTTAGTCGACTAGAATACAATGAAATATAAGTAACGTCTGAAAAATTAATTATTTGTCTAAAAAAATTAATTTATTTGTTAATAGAAATGACTTTCAACCCTTCATTTTGATTTGATTTTTAAGATCTTAAAAATGTTTACAATTTATGACTTGCAAATTACCTTTGTTTTCGAAAAAAATTTACTGTATTTTGAAACCATTCATAGCAGTATACTTTGTTCTTATGTCGCCTTAAAATCTACCAAAATTTGGTCAAGGGTTTTCGAGAACAAGGCCAACGGCAATGGTTTTCGCTTGTTCAGCTGGCTTGATGATAATTTTTTTACGACTTTGGCTAGTGAACATTAAGTTTCAAACTGTAAAGAATATTTGTTAATCCCTCTTCAACATCGTATCCATTCCTGAGATGTAAAATAGAACTGAATGTTTTCTTGGTTTAGACAATAGTCGGTTTACTTTGTGAGCGGAGAGCAGATGAAAACTGTTTTTATAAAATATAATTTCAAATGTTTTTTCAACCAATCACAACAGTCATACTGTTTAAATTATTTTAACTCGGAATGGATATGATTTAATTATTTATCGGTTTCTTATCCAGGCGCATATCATTTAAGAATTAAGCCTAAAATCATTTCCCGCTTTTAATAGTAAGAAAACAACTTAAAACCAACACAGGTAACTTAAATGAACATTTTTATTTACTTATATCATATGTGAATTATAATAAATAAATTTAAGCTTAGAGATGCTTTTCAACAAATACAATTTACTACTAATAAAATCCACTTTTTTTGAATAAGCTCAAGCTTTAATGTTTATTTTTTTTTAAACATAAAATGTTTTCCATAAGAGGAATATAAAACATTTGCAGTTCAATGTCAAATAACTTTGTCTTTGGCAGCAAGAGATGTTCTTCTACCTTAACAAGTTGGACTCTCCAACGAACTTGAACAACTGGACTCGGAAGTCAAAAGAAAACTTGTGTGCTAGGACTCGCTAGTCCTTTCTCCTGAGTCAACTTAATAACGGATTTTTCTTCTTTTTGCCTGTTTGTTTTTGACTTTAGTTTTGGTAAACGGAAACCTTGGAACAGCCGAGACTTGTTTTTGATCTTTTCACTCTTGGCCTTTTTTGAGATGGATTCGATGTGCCCTGGTTGTTCGTCGTCTCGAGTAAGTTCGCGGCGAGAAGGAGTACACTGTCCTTTCTCCCGGATTTCTTGACTGGAATTGTCTTTTTCTTGCAATTCTACTTCCGGTTCCCGTACACTCTGATCCTTTTTCTGCTTGTGTCTCTTTATCTTTATCTTTGGTATGCGAGCACCTTTAAAAGGCCGAGACTTCTTTTTGATCTTTTCATTCTTTGCATTTTGTGAGATGGATTCCGTGTGCCCTGATTGTTCGTCGTTTTGGATAAGAATATCGCGGCGAGAAGGCGCACAATCTCCTTTCTTCCGGATTTCTTGGCTGCCTTTATCCTTTTTTTGCAACTCTACGTCCGGTTCCCGTGCACTCTGATCCTTTTTCAGCCTCTTTCTGTTTATCTTTATCTTTGGTATGCGAGCACCTTTCAAAAGCCAAGACTTCTTTTTCATTTTTTCATTATTTGCCTTTTTTGAGTTGGATTCCATGTGCCCTGAGTGTTCGTCGTCTCGGACAAGTTTATCGCCGCCAGAAGGCATAAATTTTTCTTTCTCTAGACTTTCTAGACTAGAATTGCCTTTTCCTTGCAACTTTACTTCCGGTTCCGGTGTATCCTCCTCATCATTTCTTGTACTAACAGATGTTAAACTCGTGATCTCCATTTCCGATTTAGGAATCTTGTTGTCAATTGTGAAACCTTCAGAACGCATGGATGTTTCTTTCTCCAGGCTTTCTAGACTAGAATTGCCTTTTCCTTGCAACTTTACTTCCGGTTCCGGTGTACCCTCATCATTTCTTGGACTTACAGATGTTAAACTTGTAATCTCTATTTCCGCTTTTGAAACCTTGTTGTTAATGGTAAGCTCTTCAGGTTTTAAACCTAGAGTCTTTATTTCAGGTTTCAAGGTCTGCTCTTCATTTATAGCATCAACGGAGGTTAAGCTTATAATCTCCATTTCCTGTTTCGATGCTTGTTTATCATCCACAGACGTCAAACTTTTTGTTTTTACTTCCGGTTGTGGTGCCTGCTCAAGATCTTCAGATTTTATTTCCGGTTTTCCGGTTTGCTCCTGAGAGCCAGAATCGACGGAAGTTAAACTTGAGGCAGCGAAGGACTTCACACGAATCGTTTTAACATTTCCCACGGGTGTTTTGCAGCCGTTGTCCGATTCCTGGTTGGGATTTTCACTTTCATCTTCTTCCTTGCATTTTCTCTCCCCTATGTTGTCCTTCTTTTTACCTTTAGAGTTTTTGTTTCTTCGCAGAAAGGAGGGAATCTTAAGTTTTGCTGCTGACCGCTTTTTATTCTTTTTCTTTTTTCGTGATGTATCAGTTGATGAAGTTTTTTCACCTTTTGAGGTTGAACTTGAAGCTTTGGCTCCGAATGTTGCTGTATAAAAGTCAGCCGGGTACGATTTATGTCCTAAGCTTTTTCCCTTTTGAAAATTGGTCAGCGGTTTTAATCCTGGATCTGCAGAGGCTGAATTGCTGGTTGACTTTTCTCTTTTGTGATCACCAGATCCGGATTTCGCGGTCTCCTCAAAGTGACATGTTTTTACATTTCTCTCGACAGTTGGTAAAACAGTTATCTCAACACGGCTTTGAACTTTTGCACCAAATGTCACCTTGTAAAAAAAATACTGCTTTGGACGACAATCCATTTTTTTGCAATTTAGTCCGCTGGATTTGTGTTCTTCATTTCGAGCTGTCGGTGACTTTTGAGCGTCTTCTCCAGTCTTTCTTGTTTTTTGTTTTTCGTTTGCATTTTTTACACGTTTCTTTTGCGGAAAACGACGTTTGCCAATCCATCGGCATTCTTGATTTAGTCTCACAATTTTTTTTTCTACCACTTTCTCTTTTACTTTTTCTATAAGAGTTATTTCTCTTGGCTGTAAATATATATCACCGCGTTCATACTCATTGTGTTCGTTTACTGCTCCTGGTAGTTCTGCATTGTAAACTGCATCTTTGTGGCTAGATTTTCTTTTAACGCGCCGTGCAAGCTTCAAAGGCCGGTCGTTTTGAATGTCGCTAAACTTTTGAATTTTTGTTCTGTAGAGGCAAGGCAAGAGCGTGGCAAAAATTTGACCCATCTTCCTTATCAGTTTTAAAAACCGTGTATAAAGCTTCCGAAAAACTTTGCTAAATAGTGCGCCCTTTGTGACAGTCCTTTGTTACTCGTTTGTTGATATGACGACCTCGCCGCGCGCGCAAAAAAAAACAACTAAAATTTGATAAAATACCAGTCGCGCGCGTCTTTCATTGTAGTTATTAACAATGCTTTCATTATTTATAAAAAATAACAACCTCTGAATATATTGTTTTAAAACTTTAGCTATATTAGTGTTTTACCTGGAACCAAATTGTCGCAATTTGGACAACACATTTTTTTTGAGGTCCAGAATCCATCAAAACGCGCGTTCTGATTTGCTGACCCTTAACGGCTCAGAAAAATAACAACGTAACAACAACAGAATTTTGGAAATTTTATGTTATACTGTAATGCCTACAGTATTTGCTATTGCTATTGTTTTTTCCTAGTTTGCACTAGGAAAGTAAATTATATTATCTAGACGAGGAAAGCTCTAAAAAAAGCCTGACAGATGTTAGCGGAGGAAGAGTCTCTCCACTCGAAAACAACGCGAAAGAAATTCAGCAGTTCATAGAGGAACAGCAAGCGGTCAAGACGACAAAGAAAAGTAATTACGACCTGAATGTTTGCCACAGGTTCTGCCAAAGTCTAAAGGAGGGAAGAAAACTAGAAAGCATACCTGCGGTTGAACTGAACATGTTGCTTTGCAATTTTGTCGTAAGCATCACAAAGAAAAATGGCGACGTGTTCGAGGTTTCTTCTCTTAACTCTTTTGTAATGCAAATAAATAAATGTATTATATCGTGAAATACTGTGACCTTCGCCTTGGAAATGTTGACCCCGGCCTGTGGCCTTGGTTATCATTTTCAAGACTGTATTTCACGATCCTCACCTCCCAGCCGGCACATAATACATATGAATATTTTAAATATATGGCATTTATGAAGTTGCATGCATCGTGTTTAAAAAAAATCAATTAAATATATCAGGAAAAAAATAAATGACAAATGAAAAACATGCGATAACGCAACTAAAAAGAAAAAATTGAATAATGGGGGAAAGTCATGATAGCAGGTCAAAATTGGCCAGGATATTGAATTCGCTAAAAAGCGTTTAGCAAATGGGCATAATTAGCTTCTACTAAAATTAATTTCAAACACAAGAGACAATTTTTTAACCAGTTAAAAAAGTAATAAGTTGTTTTGTATGTTTTAATTTTTTTGCATGCACGAAGTTTTGGAAACTACGTATGTATATGTATGTGAATATACTGATATTTTGTAGTAATTAAGAATTTAAATGGTCGAGAAAGCAGTAAATTAATCAAAACTTTTGATAAAGATCCATAGTAGTTTTCAGTGGACAACTTTCGGCATTTTGCTTGCCATCATCAGAAAGATGAAAAAAAAAACCGTTTAAAAAAATTAATTTCTTTTTAAAACTATTATGGATAATATTATTAGTATTTTGTTAGTAATACTATTTAATTACTATCAGTGGAATAGTCTTTACTTTTCTTGACGTACTGTGCCAGTCAAATAAATCGCCCACCTGCCCCTCCCCCCATCCCCATTTCCCCGCGCCCCGGGGAATTGTTGCTCTGTTGAACAAAATTGTTGCCCAAGGGGGTGGGGTTATTGAGAGTTATTGCGCCCCCACCTAAAATTATCAAAGATATCGGAGCAAATCTTTCATTGATATTGCTTCATTTAATATGTTATGATTGCCTTTTAGGCTGTAGAGTATTGTCTACAAAGTGGAGCAATTGTACGGCACCCAAGGGTTTGTATATTTAAAAAAGTATCAAATTATGTAAACAAAGAGCGGACATGGTTGGAGCAGTTTTAAGATCTCTGCTTTCCGACCACAAGATCCCCAGTTCGATCCCGGCTCTTCCGAGATTTGAATGTTTGTGTGATCTTTTATCCCGCTTAAGCTAACTCAGCTTTCCATCCTTCCGGGGTAGGTAAATGAGTACTAGCGTCTGCTGGGAGCTAACCTGCGATGGCTTATTGCCCCGTCCTAAAAGAGTCAAAGACTGTCATCCGCTTAACACTACAGAAACCGGAGATAAGCGTCGGCTCCAAGAGCCACTAGGCTCGTAAAGGATTTAGCTATACAAACAAAAGTATATCGATATTTTCATTCATTTAGACTCAATTGGGTCTAGGCTACGATAAACATTCTCACTTCTGCGGGAGATCTTCGCTTTTTGGCGAATATTCATTCATTCATTATTATTATTTATTATTATATTAGTTGTAGTAGTAGTAGTAATAATGATAATAGTGATAATAATATTATTACTTTATTAGTTTTCTATAAACGGCTCTAAAATATTAGAGTTAAAAATTATAAAATTGTATTAAATTAAATCTAATAAAATGCAGTAGAAAAAAGGAATTTTTTTAGTTTCCTCTTCAAAATTATCAAGCTAGCTAGCACTCTTAATAAGATCGCATGGAAGAGAGTTCCACAAATTTGTTGCACGGTATAAAAATGTATGCTGCCCTGAAGCGCCTTAAAATTATCACACAGATAGCTAATGGCTAACCCCTTAACAGAATTAAATGCTAGAACTCCTAGTGTATACTTCAAGTAACTGCTCACGGGCAGCCACCTTAACTCTTCTAATACCGGTGTTATATGATCAAGTTTCCATTTTCCAGTGATGATTCTGCCTGTAAAATTCTGAACTTTCTGCAGCTTTAAGATATTTTACTTTGAAGTGCTGGTCCATACAGGAGAACAGTAACATAACGTGAAGACACTTAAGGGGATAGTTGTTTTAGTAGTCACCAAAATAGTGGGATAAAAATGCACCTTATTTTCAAAGAAACAATACATTGTAAAACGTTTTACAGTTTTCATGCGTGTGATTCCATGAAGATGAATGAACTACTTAATCGAATTTCCTGTTCCTAGTAGTTATGAGCAAGCATGTGTGTCTAATCACAGATATCTCCTGTGTTCACATCTCACTAGCATCGTAACCCACCCATCCCAAATAGTTTAGTAACTAAGCTAGAGAGCAGTGGACCAGAAGTTTGCATGTTGTATATTCAAATACCACCATGAGCCAATAATTTTTTCTGCATTTAATCTGCAGCTTTGGTTTTACTTTGTACTTGCGATTAAGCAAAGATGATTGAAATACTCAATCACATCTCAAATGTTAATTAACATTGTCTTTCTGTCTAATCACAGATATATTTTGTGTTCACTCATGATTATAATTTTGTTGTTCACCCACCCATCCCAGTAGCTTGACTGGTAGGGCGGCCGACTTGTAACCCGAAGGTTGGCTAGAGTTCTTAATTTTGTCACAGGCTCACTCACGGTATCACTAACTTTTTTGGCTGTAGTTTCAGGCCCGGCAGAAGGGCATTTCAGAGTTAGTCCGGTTAAGATAGGATCAAGCCGCTAAGGGGATCTGGGAGCATGCTTTACTGTGGAATTTTTGGCGCATTCTCTGAATTAGTTAACGAAAACATGAACCAAAACTTACGTTGAAAGTTGCATCTGTTTAGCAGCAAATTGACATTTATTTCAGTACAGTAATGGATATAGAGAGGATATTACACGGTGGCGCGATCAAGCCAGCGTGTAATTTTCTTTTTATTACATAAATATGAGTGTTTCGAAAATTATACTCATTTTATAGTGACCCAAACAAAGGAATGACGTCAGCGATATCTTCACTAGTGAGGCCTTTTATAGAAAATATATCACTCGTATCCCGGATGTAGTTTCACATGAAATGTACGAGTGGCGTATTTTACAGTAAAACACTCCTATCTATGTAATGAAATTAAATAATTAGTTTGCAAATGTAAGTTGTAATTCTTTTGGCGGTTTAAGGTGTTCGTAACATTCCTTTGTTGCAACTGAAATTATGGATGTTTTGAGTTTTGATTGAAGTACTTAAAACGAGTGTCGCGCAACGTTTTTACAATGAATATCGTTGAAAGTTTGATGTTTGGCGTGTTTTTTGCCCATAGAGTAACCCGTGTAACACAACCTTAACATCACCATATACTTCGTGTTCATATCATTTATTAAGCATTTACGCTTAGAAATTAAAATTACAATATCTTAAAATACAAAAATGATATTTGATAGAATGAGTGACTGCATGGTCCATGTCATTTCGGCGCGAATTGAAGGTTGTCTTAAGGTCAAATCTCGCAGAGCAGAGGCAGAAGACTTATATCACTTGCTATAGCTGCGGAAACTGTTTCAAAATAATTTAGGAAATAATAGGTACAAAAATAAGTATTGGTAATCAAATGGTTTAGAGTGCAATTCGAGATTAATCATTACGAATAAAATATTTCGAAGACTAACATAAAATGCTGAGTAGTGAAAGTAATACTACTGAAACCTTATCCCGTTTAGACATCAGATAATAGCACGGCCTTCCACGACGCGTGTGGCTCGGGATCTCTTGAAATGGTGGAGCTATTGGCTTCCTACGATCCAGAAATAACTTCAGTTGACCTTGTGGACAAGCTAGGAAGGGCACCGTTACACCGGGCAGCCAAAGGAAATAACGTCAAAATTGTAGAATTTCTTCTTGAGGGGGTGCGTATACGTTTAACTTGTACAAGCAGAAGCATTTTCGTTTCACAATGATATCTCTGTTTGATTGATAAAATATAAAACTCAATATAAACAGATTAAAAATCTTAACGTTTTCTATTGGCATTATCAACTTTAGTGGACAATAAAAAAATTGCAAGCCTATAAGTTAAGTTTCAGTGACATTTTAATGACCTTCACATCTTAAGAAAACAGTTATTTTAATTCCCCCACAACTTTTTCAGGCTTAAGTTGATTTTATTACTCAGTTACGTTATCGACAAACCCTAATTGTACTGCAAATCACTTTCTTAGGGTTGTTAAAAACCTCATCGTTTTACAAAAGTTTGTTTATTGTTTTCCACCAATAGGGAGCCTCAATAAATTCACGAGATAAAACGGACAAGACCCCTTTGTTAATGGCAGCTTCTGCAGGAGAGACAGAAACTGTGGAACTGTTGTTGGAGAAAGGTGCTGATATTACAATGAAGGACGCAGAGAAAAGCAATGTACTTCATGCAGCCATGGGTCAAAACCTAACAGAAGAAGCCTTACTTCGGGTAATGATGACAGTGATGAGTTAATAAGTATGATGATGAGATGATGATGATGATGATGATGATGATGATGATGATGGTGGTGAGATGATGATGATGATGATGATGGTGAGATGATGATGATGATGATGATGGTGATGAGATGATGATGATGATGATGAGATGATGATGATAATGATGATAAGATGATGATGATGATGATGGTGATGAGATGATGATGATGACGATGAGATGATGATGATAATGATGATAAGATGATGATGATGATGATGAGATGATGATGATGATGATGATGGTGATGAGATGATGATAAGATGATGTTGAGATGATGATAAGATTATGATGATGATTATGATGGTGTTGAGATGATGATGTTGATGTTGAGATGATGATGATGATGATGTTGAGATGATGATGATGATGATGAGATGATAATGGTGATGATGGTGGTAGTGACGATGTGATATGATGACAATGATGATCTGATGATGAGATAACGATGATGATGACGATTTGATGATGATGATGATGATGTAATGATATTTATGTGATGTGAAGATATAATGATAAGATGTTATCATAACGATGTTATGACGACGATGACGATGACGATGATATTTTTCATAGCTGCTCTTATTAATGTTGTTGCTTATTATTGCTGTTAGATCGTGTCAAACCCTAGAACCCTGAGCCATTTCTCGCTTTTGCTATTTACATCACCGATGTCATTGTTGCTAAAGTTGATATATGGCGCTGCTGTTTCTTAAGTTTCAACGTTTTTTTCGATCTTACTAAATCATAAAACTTCAGGTATTAGCTGTAAAAGTTTGGACTATCCCCTTTTCATGTTATGGTATAATAATGCTTTGGATTTGATTTTATGCTTATAGAGTCCTGCATCAGCCAATCTCATTACAGATAAGGATGAAACTGGACATGCGCCAATCCATTATGCAGCCAGGAAAGGTTACGCTGCGGTAAGCCACCTCTGCTGCCCTGTTCCATCCCCGCAGTGATGCTTCACTCACTGCCCCACTACACTGCCACACACTCTACCCCTCACCCCTCTCCATTTCCCACATACTCCAACCACCGCGCCACTCCAACTCCTCATACTCCAACCACTGCCCCACTCCACCCCCCTCATACTCCACTCACAGCCTTGCTCCAAAATGAAAATGGCGTCGTATGGAAATACCAAAACTTGATGTCGAGTAGAATTTTTTTAACTTTGTGTGTGTTTGCGCTCGAAAACAATTTTATTGTATTCTTAGTTATGGAGGCATAGATGGCGCAGTCATTAAGATCTCCGGCTTCTGACTACAATGTCCCCAGTTCGATTCCCGACACCGACGAGATTTGAATATTTGTGCAACCTTCGTCTCCCCCTAAGCTATAACTCAGCTTTCTATCCTTCCGGGGTAGGTAAATGAGTATCAGCGTTTGCTGGAAGCTACTCTGCGATGGATTATTTCCCGTCCAGGGGGGAGTCAAAACTCTCATCCGCTTAACACTACAGAAAGTGGAGATAAGCGCAGCTCCATGGGCCACTTGGCCCTTAAAGGATATAGCTAGCTTAGTTATGTTATTTTAACAACACCGTAAATATGAGCAGTTTTCCAGAGCAAGAATGTGAAATGTTAATTTAGATTTATATCAGTCTTAATTGCCTTTTCGTCCGCAATAAACTATTCTACACCGCTGAAAACTGCTTTATCCCAAACTCTAACAAGAACTAAACGCCGACTATTTATAAATTAGAATATGAGCTCGCAATTTCTAGCGATTGGCGATGGAAATTGAGAGCAAGTATTTTAATTCTTTTAGTAGAAATCTCTGAAGAAGAAACAAAAGATTAACGATACTTTTTCGTTAAACAATTATTGAATTTATTGAAACAAACATGCAATGCTGATGATCCACCAGTGACTATTCGTCGAGTTAAACTATCAAAATGATACTTCAAACTTCATTTTTTCTTGACCTTTGAAATTCTTTATACCATATTTTTTGCTATTTTAGTTTTCTCTGGAATTGATTTTTGAATAAGAGCGTTTAATTCCTCTTCCGAAACGTCTTCTGAAAAGCAGGAAAGGGTCACCATATTGAATTACTTGTTTTCATCCCGCAGACGCTATCAGCTGATAGATAGTGAGTACGGTAACCAATCAGATTGCAGTATTTGTGATAAATAGTGACTAGATTTCTACTAACGGCAATTAGAACTGCACAGTACATTGCAAACTTGATTGTTTGTTAAGTTCTTTGACTACTGATTTTCTCAATACCGTTTTAGTTACTTAACTATTTTTAAAAGCAAAATAATGCGCTTATATACCGAATTACTTTATGAAAATTTACCCGTGAGCACAGTTTCCAAAAAGCCTCACTAACGCCCGCTGAGTCGTTATTTTGATGAAGCCGAAAAGAACTTCACGAAACTTCACTTTGAAGTTCACTGTTCGTTTATTTTAATGGAGCCGAAACCTAATGTAGAATTGCACACAATTTAGGCATCCTGCTGATGAACAATAACTGCTTTGCTATTTTTTTTCAGCAGCATTCTAGTTATGTCTGTTCAGATATCTATTTTGAGTTGATCACCAGTAGCAAGCGATCGGCCGTAGTATTTTCTTTTCTTTATCTCAGTAATGGTCATGAAATTTATTTTTCTCCACGGTTGATCCCCGTTCAAACTCTATACTATTTTTGGTCCATCGCCTTGTTAGCCTAGTTGGTAAGGCGTCAGTCTGCTGTGCGGGAGGTCTCGGGTTCGATTCCCTGCCGAACCAACACTCAGGGTCTTAAAATATTTGAGGAGAAGGTGCAGTCTTTGCTCTAACATCTGCAAATGGTTTGACTTTCGCGTCCTCTCTGATAAGGACGGTAAACCATTGGCCCAGTCTCTCGACCTTCTATCGGTGGATTTAATAGAACCCACAATCATCTATCGAAAAAGACTAGAGCAATAACACCAGTGTTGTGTGATGTCTGATCTACTATAAGCATTCTTAATATACTAGAAGTAATCATGAAGTGCGTTCGACTTTTCTTTAGAGCTAAAAATGAACTGAGGGCAAATAGTTAGCACGCAACTGAGGCAAGGAAACTTTATTTCGTCTATTTGGATAAGAACTTTTATGATTTCGAAAAACGACATTTCTTCTGATAAAAAGACCTACTATCAGCTTTAAGACTCGTCTGTTCTTACACAAAGGAAAATTATTCGCCACGAGTTGCGCGATTGCAATTTGTGCATCGGCACGTGACGTGTAAAACAAGATAAATTATTCAAAAAATGCAGACGTATTACAAAAATTAGTAGCGCAAAACGTCACCCTTGAGAACCACAGGAAGCCCCAAATTATGGGTTGCGTTCTCCTAACTTCAAACACAATAAATGTGAACGAAAACAGAAAATGACTTTCAACTGTTGAGTTTGCTCACAATTGTAAAGCACATTTGAGCATAGCCGTATGAACAATTCGTCATATAAATCTGACTTATTATCATTATTATGATTTTGATGATGATTATTATTGTTATAATTTTTATTATTGTTATTAATATTTTCCTTAAAATTTTAGTGAAAACAGCTTATAATGCTCATTGGATTTCATTTCTTCTTTCTCACAGATTGCAGACATGTTTCTCAAAAAGAACAAAGCTGCAGGATTGGTTGCTTCTGATGACATGAACACTCCGCTTCACATTAGTGCTGAGTAAGCACCTCTGGTAAAAGTTTTTACCTACCCTCGGGGGAGACGGGGAAGGGGGGGGGGGAAGTTAAGAAGGAGGAAGGAAAGCAGGATTGGTTGCTTCAGACAACTCCGTTTTAACATTTTATTACCAACCCTGGGGGACGAGAAGTGAAAGCAGGATGGATTGTATCAGATTCCGCTTCATAATAGCGCTGAGTAAGCATCTCTGGAATAATATTTTACCTACCCTGGGGAAGGGAGAGCAGGATTGGTTGCTTCTCACGTCGTGAACATTCCGCTTCATATTAGTGCTGAGTAAGGACTTCTGGCATAACATTTTACTTACCTCGGGGGG
>JANCMA020182532.1:0-13565 GCA_024336925.2 Zoanthus solanderi | reverse complement strand
AACAAAGAACGCCTGATCACCAGATTTAAAAAGAGGTATTACACGAGCTATTTTAAGTTCACTGGGAACAATTCCAGTAGTAATAGACAAGTTGATAACCTTTACTAAAGGTTCAGAAATTAAATTAATTGTACTTTTTACAACGTCCATATGGATTCCATCATATCGGGCAGCCGTACCTGGACGAAGAGTTTTACAAATATTTATAATTTCTTGGTGATCAGTGCCTTCGCAAAATACACGACATCATTGCCTAAAAAGCAAGCAAACGATTTGGTTGATGTCGGTCTTTTAGCCGCTAAATTTGGTCCGAGGCTAGTGAAAAATTCACAAAACCCCATTAGCAATCTTAATTGGATCACTAATTTCATAATCGGCCATTTTAAAAGTAGAAGGCAACGTATTTCCTTTGCTACTACGACGATTGATTACCTCATTAAGTAAACGCCAAGTGAAGTTCATATTAGATTTGTATTCAGTAAGTTTGTTGTCATAGTACTCTCGTTTGGCTATTTTTAATAAATAATTAAGCTTGTTTCTAAAATTCTTGAAAAGGCACTCCCGTGAAGACGTTGGCGAACAAAGAAATTGTGATACATTATATTCTTTTTCTTGATCGATTTCATTAGACCTTTTGTTATCCAAGGTTTTCTCACTGTACACTTTCTAGCTCTGATTTTCTTTTTTTAACGGAAAACATTTATTGTGCAGTGACATAAAACTGTCAAGGAAACTACTATAGGCATAAGAGGGGTCATTAGAATTTAGAACATTATCCCAGTCACGCCGCTGTAGCACTAATCTAAACGCTTCCCTTTTAGAAGCAGATTTTACACGGTAAGTAATCCAAGTATTTTTAGCACTACAGTCAAGGTTGTTAGAAAGAATAGAAAAAACAGGCAGGTGATCAGAAATATCTGAGAACAAAAGCCCGCTATCACAGTAGCTATCTAAACAATTAACAAAAATGTTATCAAGTAGTGTTGCAGTGTGAGAAGTAATTCTTGTAGGTCTCGTAATTAAAGGAAAAAACATTTTAGCATACATAATATCCGAAAATTCCGACGTTATTTGATGGCACTGGTGCTTCATTAGATCGAAATTATAGTCGCCCAGCAATGCGCATACCTTGTTATTTTTGGAAATAGTTTGAAGTAGGATGTCTGATTCCGTGCAAAATTCACGGGCGTCTTGCTCTGGTGGCCTGTAAATGACGCCCACAATAATATTTTTTAAGTCTCTTCGAACAATTTCAACAAACACAGATTCCGCAGAATTATTCGAAAAACTTAGATCAGGTCGAGGAATAAATTCAATATCGCGTTTTAAGTACAACACAACACCTCCCCCTGTGCGACCCTTTCGATGCTCATGAATAAGATTATAGGCAGGAATATCGCAAAAATGAAAAGAATCAGTCAGCCACGTTTCACTGATTCCAATAATAGAAAAATTGAATTTTATAGCTGACAACAAAGTAGTGACTTTATCAAAATTGCCAGATAGGCTTCTATATAGTGTTTAAATGCAAAAGAGAAAACTGCTTTTCTGTATACAAATTTGCAACATCATCATTAAATTTATCTTCAATATAATATTCGCATTTAAAGTCTTTTGATAGCTCAAAGAAATTAGCATCAGAGTCGTTATAATCACACAGCCTTAAGCGATTTATTGCATTTTTAGAGATCAATGGATTAAACTTTAGGCTAGCCAATCTATCCCTGTCGTAGCGAATAATGCCATTTTGTTGTTCATAGAGCGCGAGCTGAAAATCTTCAACTGAAAGATGGCAAAATTGCAAAACATAGTTAAAATCAATAAAACTACCTTGAGTACTCATCTCTCTGACTTGTGCCATTTCTTGGAGATTTACATATCCTATCAGTGAATAAACCATATTGCTATTGTGCAACAGAATAAATTAAGGAGAAACTAACGATAGAAATTTGTTGTATTTTAAGTTCACCTTGATGAGCATGAGTGTTTTGAATAGATCAGTAATATTTTATCAAACTTGTTAAAAAATTGAATTGCAAGTACTTAACCCTTTTTCGGGTCTACTTGCTTCTATTGTAAGCACTCATCTAACAGGATCAGTAGGCATTTGGTTCATTTCCAGCATTATAAAGGAACTTGCATGAACAAATTTCGGGAAGCTCTGAAACAAAACCGCATGCAAAACACTGTAAAAGCTCTAAATCTATTTTAGTATCCGCAGAATTGAAATAGAACAAAAAAAATGAGCAAATCTTTTTAATTTCCAGCTTATCGCGTCAATCAAAAGCCTTTTTGATAAGATAAAAATTGAAACTGTAATGTTCACGGATTAGAATATATCGCCAACCCGACATCTAAAAATCTAAAAGACTTTTAGGAAAAAAAATCGCTATGGATTATTTTGACGTTGAAAAACAATAAAGAGAATTTTGTGGAGCGTACTTGTTTTTGTCGCTGTTCTTTTTTTCTATGTCATGTACTCCGTTTATATGCAATTTAATTTATCTACCAAAGGGCTGCCAGGTGTTAAGCCTACCGGGAAGCCCTCATCGATCATTTTATGCAAAATTCATTCCTGTAGTAAATGTAGATGTACTGAATGTAGATACAAATGGAGATGTAAATTTAAATGTTAAGTCGTGAAAAATAAATTGTTGTTGTTGTTACAGATGGTGGGGGAGGGGAGTGCAAAAATTTTAAGTGGTGCCATGCTATCCCGGTACATAGGCAGTTAATAATAAACGAACCAAGCAAAAAAGTAAGGGGGGAGGAGGAAAGGATACTGGGATATAACCCTTCCATAGCTCCCCCGGCTCCAGCAATTCTGCACTCCATGAAAATTTGAATAAATTCTAAAACGACGCCCTCGGACAGGCAACATTTATTTTTATCTCCCGTTTTATTGGTGCCATTGTTTATCACGAGCTTCAACATGCAATTTAACTATTTTTTTAAAAACTTTAATTTAAGTTGTGTAATGTTGAGACATTCACGTAAAAACATGATCAAAAGTGTACAAATCAATAATTGATAGAAGAAATGTTCGTGTTGACACAAGTTTCAGTAATTGACGTTCAAAAATTTTGAGGGATTCGTTCCTCCAAAAACTTGCGAAAACTTCGTTTAGATTTGTTTTTTTGGTTATCTTTCTTTGGAAATGGCAGAAAAGCTTACATAAGCTTAATATATTTTCACCATAGGAGGTTTTTCGAATTTTATGGTATAGTAATTCTGCCTGGATACTTCTCAGATTTAAATTTTTTTTAAAAAACATTCATCCTTCTTTCATCTGAGATTTTTTTGGCGACTGGGTACTAGTGGGTGCACCAAAAGAACCCTGGGACAGCGAAGGTAGCCGAAATAAGTAACACCTTGTGAGAATATGAGAGTGTTTTGCGATTCCAACTCATTCACACTATTAACTCTTCTTTTTATGGTTCAAATTGAATTTCCCGAAATATATGTTTAATTAAATAAAAATAAAATACAAGTTGTTTATCCAGAATGTGGCTGGAGTGTGTGCGTGTAACGAAAGTGTTTACCTTTTAGTCTTTAAATGTTCCCTATGTTACTAGCAAGAGTTTAAAAATTCAAAAACACGTCTTTCATTAATAAAAAAACAAATCAGTTCGTGAATAAAATAATGCTTTACTACAAAGAGAAGTACTTTTACCTCTAACTTAAATATTAAATTAGCTTTTACTGTAGTTTTTCAGCTGGTACGAGACTGATCAGCTTCTATATTCTCTATAAGTTGTATGAAAACGCTTAGCGCGGGAGACACCATATTACACAGAATTTAGTGGAAAAGAGAGGAAGTGAAGGTTGTGTTGTGAATGACTGCTGAGAAGTTATTTTTGTTTTAGATGCCCAGACAAAAGCGGAACTAGGTTTTGCATCTTGTAAAATGATCTTGTTGAGATAACGTTTTTGGTGTATTTTTTATTTCAACCATGTGCAAGCGTCTATGACATGGAGTAGTACATGGAATGCCAACTTATTCAAACTTCCCTCGAGTATGAGTCAACAGAAACAGCGCGGCAAAGGCCGTACGGCATCCAACAGGTACGGAAAAAGAATTTTTATTTTGTTCATAGAAATCCGTTTCAGAAAGCTGATCATAGAAGTTTGTAACAATTGGTACACAGACTTATGAAAAGGACACCGTATATTTTGAGGAAGCAGAATCATGAGCCGGTCATTGCCTAAATATAGTTTACATTCTGCGTGCACAAATTACAGACCATTGCGTTTGTGAAGTGTGTATATATCTTTTTATTGTGTAAGATCATAATGAAGGTAATCGTGACCGATAAGCTTTGAAGTCTTTCCCACATCAGTGTGGCTTTAGAGCTAAGTTGGTGATACAAATTTCTGACAGACAAACAACGAAATGAAGCCACAAGCTCAACTGAGTCGATTCAGTTTCTTATTTTATGTCCATTTAGAATTGTAAACTGCCAAGATGAATTTGAAAGCGACTTGATTCTTCTTTCTTAGCTTCATAAATAAAGATTAGGAGAACATTATTTCTTTGCATCTAATCGGTGAAATATTTAAATGTGTTTGCGGCGAGATGTTTTAAAAGTGATGTTTTCGAAATCACTGGCTGTTATCAAACAATTTCGAATTGTTCCGATATGTAGTGTATTACGTAGTTTTGAGCAGTAGTGTAGCAGTGCTTTTATATTCTTTATGGATTTGTTTAACTGGACCAGTTTCAACTCTTTATATTACTTGTTGTCAATGTTGAGATTCATGGCGACTGGCCTGACGATTTGTTTTCTTGTTTGACGAAGGGGGTCGCGCTCTACCGGTTACAAGAATTCAAGCCAGAATTCCAGTATGGTAAGAAAGCGAATGATAATTTTTATAACGTTTACAATTTAAACTTTTAATTAGACACTGAAATTAAAGCAGAACATAGAACTGAAACTCTCTTAACTTGGTCGATGTAATATTTTAAATGAACCGGCAAAGCTATTGCATAAAGCCATAACGTGTAGTTGATAATTTTGGCTTTTTATCTTTGTATATTAATCAAGTATATTGTGAAAGAAATATTTGTTAGACTGAATATGTAAAATCCTGAGTTTCTTGCTCAAGGATATTTTGAAATTCATTTTGAGTCAAGTTCATTTGGTTGCAACGCTTGGATAGTTTTTGCACGGTTTCATTTCTACTTCCTGAAGCAGATCTTGTTTGTTGCTGTATTAATTGGGATTGTGCAACACGTATATGGTACAATGATTTGCACTTAATGCATAAACATTTACATCCTGCAAAAATTAGACCACGTACAACACTAGGAATAATAAACTTTCAAGTATTCAAAAATATAAAGTTCATAACCACTGCCACATCAGTTGCAATTTATACTTTCAAGTATTCAAAATTATAATGTTGATAGCTATCGCCACATCAGTTGTAATTTATATTGAAGAAAACTTGACTTGTAATGTGCAAAATATTTTTTTTATGTCATGTAATTTTTTTTTACTTCTGACAAGAAAATTGTACTTGTAAAATTGATCCATTTTCTAAAGCCCCCATACTAACTCTAGGCATTTGTACCTTGATATTTCCAACTCCGTAAGTTTAAAAACCTTGTAATCAATCTTGAATCAATATTCTCTTTTGGTTTTACCCTATCTTTGAGTTGTTTTAGTATAATTGCTTCAAAAACAGTTTTTTTAAACTCTTTGCACAGTTTCAAACCATTGCTGTACTTGCATTTTTTAAAACTCTTTTCCATTTAACCTGTATTTACAAAATTACATAGACTGATGATTTCCCATCCCAAAGAACCTTATTTTTATGATAACTTTTTTAAATACAGTTTCAAATTTTAGTCTAATTGCTTTTTATCTGCAAAGTTGTTCTTCTTCATCTCTGACATTGGAAATGAAAAATTTTTAAAAACAACAAAAATGGATTTTTTTAGACTCACAACTTAGTGTAATATGTCAGTTCACTTTTCCTTGGAACTTTTGAACAGACTTTTATAGGTTTGGAAAATTTTGAAAATTGAAATGAATATCCCAAGGCATTGAAAACTTTTGGAAAAGTGAATCATCTACGCTCAATGGCTAGATTGAAAAGTCTTGGATTTTTAAATATAAGTCAATGTTTAAATCTGTATATACAAATTATGACAGTTGATGAGGATCGGATGGTCAGTTCAGTTGTTGAATTTTATATTTTGAAACATAAAAATAAAATGCATTGAATCTAATTTGACAATTTTAGAATTAGCTAGAAAGCCAATTATCTTGGTTTTAAAAGCTAAATAATAAAATGCTTAAGAAAAGTTTTAAAGAAATTTAAAGATTTCAAACAATAGATATTGTATGAAACCTGTTTTGGATATTGCTGTTCAACTGTAAGAAATAAAACATCTTTACCTTGCCTGCATAGCCTGATGAAAACCAAGGCAAACGCTTGGGAGAATTCAAGAGCAGATCAGTGAAAATCTGAGATGCAGTTGAATTTTCACAACACGGAGACAGCCAGTCATATCTCTCACATCATTTTCGTGCTTCATAGTGTTACAAAACACACTTGTTGACCAATCAAAATGCACATACTATCCAAGTTATTTTTTAGATGTACTTATTCCATGGATGTGTATCAGACACAAAATGATGGAAACCATAGAGGTGTAAATGAAAGTGCTAAATCATTATTTATTGGCTTTGGTCATATCATATCGAAAATTGCTTTATTGGAATGATTATTGTTTTGTTCAGTTTTATCACTGTTTGAAAGCATAAGATACTTAGAAAGTTAGGTAAAGTTTTATTAGATTACAAACTTTTCAGTTTGACATTGGTTTTGCTAAAGGTCATACTGAATTTGAGTTGATAACCAATATTGTGCTGACTAATCAGAATGCCAGAAATGGGTGTTCAGAAAACGAAGACCTGGAAAATGAAAACCAGGCTGAAGATCTGGGATCTGAAAAATGAAGACCCTTCAGCTATTCGCTCAAAAATACTACTACTAACGATCCAGTAAGAACTAAAACAAGTGATTTCCTTGCTTTTGCTTACAGTTTTTAGATTTTGGGTCTTCGTTTTTGTTCTTTGTTTTCCGGATCTTCGGTTTTGGTCTCCATTTTCCAGGGCTTCATTAATTTTTCTGAACACCCTGCCAGAAATGCACTATCTGAGGTTTGAACTTTGATACTACTGCTTATTCTTTTCAAACCAGTTTACATAATTCAAGAAATTTTGTCTCAACATTTGACCACAGATTGAAACTATACAGTCATGTGCTAGTCTTTGATGGATAGTTCTGTAAATGTTCATTATAATGTAAGCAAATTCAAACTTTCTTTCACTCTAGAAACTATTAAAATCCGAAAAGAAAAAAGTATAAAGATATAAAACATTGATTCTTTTCTTATTGAATTTGTGTAATGTTTTGAAATTAATTTCGAGTAACTGAGTAATTTTGAAGTTTCTCAAAGCTTGATATATTTAGTCAAAGTTTTTAAGTAGATGTGCAAATTTTTTCTATAAAATAATTATATTACATTTGTTATCTGTTTTCAAGAGTAAAATCCTAAGCATTCTTGCTTTTAAGACTTGCTTTTAACCACCAAACCACCTCAAAATAATGAGTGAACGTGATAATAATTAAAAGCTGCCTCAGCGCTGTTAAACAAGCAGTTGTAGAAAATATTTTGAATCTGATCGCTAAGAAGACTAAACAAAATAATATTTGTGTTTCTGGGTCAGTCGGATTTAATATTTTATTTTATTTTATTTTCTAATGTTATTTTTTATTTTTTTATAAATCTTTTTGTAGAGTTAGTAGATAATTGAATTATCATTAGGGCTGAAGATAAAGCATTTTGTTCATTTATAACTGCTACAAACTGGGTGAACGGCACAGTGACATCACAATATTGGATGCGTCAACATTTTATATAATTGTATCTGTAGTTATATCTGAAAAACACAGCAGATATTGAAGTCTTAAAAAACCTTGATGATGGGAAGAAAGAAAAGGTATTTTCAAAAATACCTCATTAGAAACAATAAATTGCTATATAGGGTTGGCAATTTGGCACTAAAAATATATGGTTGGTTTGGTAACCAGAACCACAGATATTATTTTGTTTGGTCTAAATTATGTTTCAGACTTTAGTCCTTCATTAGAGTGAAGGAGTAACGCCTGATTACCAGTGTTTTTGTCTTCTTTTTTGATGCTGTTCAATATAATTATACATGTATTTTCCACAACTGTTAAAATAATAATGATTGGAAATAGTTGTATATTTTGATTCTAACTAACCAATCTGTAGTCTCACTATTATTATAATACTACGTCTTTTGTTTGATTCCAAATGTTACATTCCATTAATTGTCATTCATTTACTTTAGGGTGATGACTTTGGTTCTAGAAGTTATGACAACCATTATTTAACACATGTGGCTATGTCTTTGATGGTAAGTTTTAGCCTTCCATTATTAATGGTCAAGTTTAATTACTTAGATCTTACTAGAATGTTTTAAATCTCAGTCCACTCCCATAAGGCAATCAACCTGTTAATGGATTACATTGATCCGAATTCAGGGAATTTAAGAGGGATTCCCAGGTTTGTGTTTGAACCTTTAATTTTTCTGACCATATACCCACTTCAGAGAGTTTTGTTGCCTATCTCCACTCTAGCTGGACTGGTCCCATCCAAACTTCATTAGCTTCTTTGAGTGGGGTTAGATGTCTCTCCCCTTTGTCATAGCCCTTTTTTGCATTTCCTGCTGGTGCTTATGTTTTCGTAGTGCATTGGCAACAAATTGAGATCCTGAAGTCATTTGGAGGTGGAGACTAAGAGTGTAATCTTAGTCCTTTTGCTCATTAGCTGCTGTGCAGGGCTTGTATCAGGACCTGCTTTTGGTGTGTTTCCAATGTTGAGTAAAGCTAGGTGCACGTGTGAGTCAAAACCTGGTGATATAGGAGTTGCTGGTCAAATCTGATATACCATACTAGTGATAGAATCGCTTTCATTCAGATGAGGTGCATTGTGCAGCGTGGATTCTGTCATCGACTATCTCATTGAGAATTCCTTATCTGGGAGTTTGTCCCTTTATCTTCATGATGACTGCATGTTAATAGAAGTGCTTGTGCTGTACTTCCAGTGAGTTTCATAGAAGTTTGAGAAGTAGTCTACCATGAATAGGTACCTCTCAAATTCAAACATCAAATCATTGGCTTTAGCCCATGACCAGTTTGGAGTTTCAAGGTTTATTAGTCAGAGTTTCTTTCGTCTGCAATGTCCTGATGATAGTACTTCACAGATCACATTTGCTAATATAATCACTAATTTCTGCCATCACATTTGGCCAGGAGTGGCTTTTTAGCTACACTATTAATATGTTATAGTTCAAAATGAATTTTAGTTTAAAATAATATCAAACTAGGTCAAAATATTATAAACCTAGTTTATTTTTAAAGACAATTATAATTTTTGGCCGTGGTGAGACTGGGACCTATAAATTATAAGGTTGAGAATTATAGGGTGAATAGCAACGATTGCTTGTGTGGTCAAGTGGATAAGGAAGAGGACTACAGATCCAGAGGTTGGGAGTTCAAATCCTTGTGAGTACCAAAAAATTAATTGTAAGGAAGAAGGCAAGAGTGAGGTTATATGGGGGGTTAGGTGAGAGGTAGTGAAGTGGGGGATTAGGAATAACTAGGTATAGGAGGGGAATAACAGAACAAGAAGGGAGGGGTGAGTGGTGAGATGCAAAAAAAAACTGAGAAAACGAAAAAAAAAAGAAACCAGCTTATTTATCAGACAATTGATAAATAAGCTGGTTTAAAATATATTTTGACCTAGTTTGAAATCATTTTAAACTAAAATTCATTTTGAACTACAACATATATATAATTTATATAGGAGGATTTGCCATATTCCTCACCCAGGGGCATAGACAGGCGGGGTTCCAGGAATTCCAGAACCCCCTGTCACACCTTGATTCTTCACTATGTGTCAATTTTTAGAGTGACCTCACTGCAAAACTTATCACTGACCAAACAGCTTTTGGTGATTTGTAAACCCCCCCCCCCTCTTAAAAATGCTGGTTACGCCCCTGTTACCAGTAATTGTCACCCAACATAAAAACAGTAAACACTGGTGAGAAATACTTTTAGATAGTTTTTGCATCTATGAAAATATCCTATTTATTTAGTATGGTACATCGAATAAACCCTACTCTATTTTCTGTCAATTTGGTGTTTTTGACAAGATGAACAAGTCTAAGAGAATTAAATTTCCAACAGTAGTTGAGTTAGTGATCGAGTTAGTAACTTGTGTTCTGTGCTCATGTTGATTTATGAAGAACATGGACATGTGTAATTCTAACAGTAAATATTTTAAGATATTCTGAATGCGTATTATTTTAATAGCCCCTGTACATGTAGATGGCTGAGGCTGCAATTGAAATTTTTGGGGGCTCAGCCCTACCAATAGGCCATTTCCAAATTACGCTCTGCTGCCCAACAAACAATATCATCAAATCGAGGCTAAGTGCTTTAAAAATACAGTAAATGTGTGAATTGTGAGCACCTAGCCTCGACTTGAAGGTTTTATTTGTGAGCAGTGGACCATTATTCGGAAATGGCCTATTTTTAAGGCAATGGAGTTTTAAATTCCCCTATCACATTATTATTTGCTTGTTTCATTGCTTTTAAAGCCTGAATAACCAATTTTAACTTTTACTTTGTTCCACCCATTTTTATAATATGTTTCATGTGGGAAACAAAATAGTTCCAGACATGTTTCAAAGACGTTCAATTTGACACAGTTTTGTCAAATTTACAAATAATACAGAAACAATTGGTGAGATCCATGCAAGGAATTAGAAATTAAAACAAAATTGAGCAAGTGAAAAAATTTTGTTTCTTTCATTCTCTGTGAACTAAAAACAGCTGTAAACTACTTATTTTTACATTTTTTGTCAAATGGCTTGCACTTCGCACTCAAAGATTGTTTCCAGTCTCCCTAACTGCATTTAATTTTGTTTTAATGTAAAGGTTAAGGCTTCGACCTCGTGTTCTTCGAGGTATTTCAGAAGTTGACATCACTCTAAGTATCCTTGGACAAGAAATTCAAATGCCTATATGCATAGCTCCAACTGCCTGTCATTGCATGGCTCATGCTGATGGGGAGATTGCAACTGCAAAAGGTATACTAAACGTTTAACATTAACTTGTTTTTGTCAAATTAATAACAGAGGGAGGATTACTTTAGCATGCAGCCAGCTAATGTATGGAAGATTAATTACAGACCAATTCAATTTCCATCTGTAGCTCAGAGTTTTTCTCTTCTCCACACATATTCTGATGTGTTATCATGTGATTGTATGTTCAGCTATGCATATTATATATCAGAGACTTTATTGATGTGGGCGTGGTTGGCGCAGTTGGTAAGATCTCTGCCTTCCGACCACAAGGTCCCCAGTTCGATTCCTGGCTTTGCCGAGATTCGAATATTTGTGCAACCTTCTTTTCCTCCTAAGCTAGCTCAGCTTTCCATCCTTTGGGGTAAGTAAATGAGTACCAGCGCCTGCTGGGAGCTAACCTGCGATGGATTAGTGTCCTGTCCTGGGGGAGTCATAGAAAGTTAAGTTAGTGATGTGCGATCTATTTTAGGCCATGGAGTTTTAAATTCCATCACATTATTAGCTTGTTTTGTTGCTTTTAAAGCTTTGATAACCTATTTTAACTTTCATTTTGATCCCCCCATTTTTACCTCATGGATGATGTCATCCATGAGGTATGGGGATGGAAGATGTGCTTTTAATTTTGGTTCATTTTGCCATTTCTAGTCGAACTTTTCCACTTGTGGTGGTATTCAGGTGTTATGATTTTAATTGATCCACATATCGTGGTATTCAGGTGCTATGATTGTGGTTGATCCACATATGGTGGTATTTAGGTGCTATGATTGTAGTTGATCCACTTATGGTGGTATTCAGGTGCTATGATTGTGGTTGATCTACATATGGTGGTATTCAGGTGCTATGATTTTAGTTGATCCACATATTGTGTTATTCAGGTGCTATGATTGTAGTTGATCCACATATGGTGATATTCAGGTGTTATGATTGTAGTTGATATACATAAGGTGGTATTCAGGTGCTATGATTGTAGCTGATTTGCTGAAGGTTATAAGATGTAATCCTGCTAATCAAGTTCTTGATTTAATTGAAGACGGAAATGGTGTCTGTCGTTTTCACTGAGAGAATTCTTGATATCTATCTATGTTTAGTTCCCTTTGGATAATCCAAGAAATTCCGGACTGTCAACTTTGTACACACAAAAATATCTATATTGGGGAAGTTGTTTGCTATTGGAAACTGACGTATCATAGCTAGCTTAATCATTTACAAACCAAGTGGCCTATGGGTCCGGCGCTTATCTCCGGTTCCTGAAAAGATAAGCGAATGACAGTCTTTGACTCCCCCTGGACGGTAGACTAATCCATTGCAGTTTAGCTCCCAGCAGATGCTGGTACTCATTTACCAACCCCGGAAGGATGGACATCTGAGTTAGCTTAGGTGGAAAAGAAGGTCGCCCAAATATTAGAATTTGGCAAAGCCGGGGATTTGACTGGGGACCTGGTGGCTAGAAGGCAGAGATCTTATACCAACTGCACCAAACCCGCCGCCATTAGAAAATGTTTGGTGGTAAAGAAGGTCATATAAATATTCAAATCTCAGTAACGGCCGATGATCGAACCTGGGACCTTGTGGTTGGAAGGCAGAGATCTTACCAATTGCGCCAAACACGCCAGCCCATTGACGCATCATAAGTCAATTATAATTATACATTAATACAAATCTCGAAGTATATCTAAATTGTTGATACTGCCATTACTGGTTTCTTTTTTATACTTCGGTTTTGTTTGAATAGGAAATGTTTTGAAAAAGCAGTTTTATTTTTCAGCGGCATCAGCACTCAATACTTGCATGGTGTTAAGCCACTATTCTACCAAGTCAATCGAAGATGTAATGAGTGCAACTCCGCAAGGCTTGAAATGGTTCCAGACATCGCCATATCAAAATCTAACCATTGCCAAAGCTCTTATACAGCGAGCAGAAAAGGCTGGTTACAAAGCTCTCGTGCTTACTGTTGATGCACCTATTATTGGCTTTCGTAGGGATGACATCAGAAACAATATGAAATTTCCCCCGCATTTATCAATGGTGAACTATAAAGAAACGAAATTGAAAGATATGCGTTCAATGAAATTTAGATCAAAAAATCCCGCAACGTGGGAATCTCTCGGTTGGTATCGCACATTTACAAAACTTCCAATCATCCTAAAGGGAATATTGACAGGGTCGGACGCAAAGCTTGCCTTGGATTGTGGTGTGAATGCTATTATTGTTTCCAATCATGGAGGAAGACAGCTGGATTCTGTATCAGCGACTGTAAGTTAAATTAGGCAGGGATGTGATTAATCCGTCTATAGACGGATTTCCGTCTTTTTATAATTCCCCTCCCGCCCCTTCTCACAAAAATCCGTCTTATTTATTTTTCCGAAAGAACAT
>JANCMA020182427.1:0-13569 GCA_024336925.2 Zoanthus solanderi | reverse complement strand
ATATACTTACCCTGTCAGGATGTCTGTTGGCAGAGACTTAATTAATTCCAAGTAACTATTCCTCACAGTTTCGCTCCTGTCACTAATTCTAATGACACAGTCTTGCAAACACCTAAGAAAACACATAATTAGGGTTATCTGTCTTGAAATTTATGATAGAATTCAAAAGCAAATTGATGGCAGCAAAAACTGTATTTGAGACATGAGTGACTTCTTAAGAAAATAAGCATTATAGGTAGCTTGACTCAAACACCCTGACGTTAGGTGCTAAATTAGCAAGCAGTTATGTTTAGTTCATAACCAACCCGACCATGACTGAATTGGTCTTTGGTCAATTTAGAACTCTGTAGATGGAGAGCCGGGTCGGCAAGCAGTTGTTCTAAGTTGACATCCCATAAGACCACTATCTGGATATATTTTCAGTAGATTTGTGGGCAACATAGCTCTGCAGTTGAAGGGTGCATTCGCATGTAGTTGTCCTATTCTATCCCGCCCTTACACTTTTCTGGCTTACTTTTCATTGAAAATGTAGGTAGCAAGGCTCTGCAGATGGAACGCACATATGCATTCCATTTATGAAAGTTCAGATCTAATTTCTGCTCAGATTTGTTCTGGGTGAATTTGTTTAGTACGAGTGTGATTTTGAAGGGTGCACTCTTAGTTTAATCCCGCTCTAACAACTGTCTGGCTTTCTTTTCAGTGGAATTGTAGGTAGCAAGGCTCTGCAGATGGAAAGCGCATTTGCATTCCACTTACCAAAGTTCTAATTTCTGCTTGGATTTGTTCTAAATGGATTTGTAGGAATGTAAATTTTTTAGTCAGACAGCAGATTGGCATGAAATTATTCGAAATTCAACCCTGCTCTAATCACTTTTTGGTGATGTCAAGAAACCAAAAAAGTCTTCGCTAAAACAATAGAGAATAATACATGGGCAGGCAGGGATTCGAATTTTATCTTCGAGAACTAAAAAGATCAATCACGAAAGCAATGTGTAAGAAATTCTCAACATCACACGAAAAAACTTTTATTCCCAAGCACACAATGTTCTTTTTAATACACAAGTAACGATGAAAATAACTCTTGATGAAAAATCAAAATCATTGAAAATAACTTAGCGAAGGTTTATTATCAATAGCACTCTTTTAATGAGTGATGATAACAAGTTCTTAAAACGAGATTGTCAGAGTTTTTGCTATGACAATAGCAGACTAAACTAGATTATTCAGCGAATCCGAAATGTTAGCATGAATCTTTTTTGGAAACTCTCAAGAGCGTAAACATTTTCTTTCATCACAAATATATTTAAGTCAGTATACTTTGAATATTTTCCTGAGTGGAGTTCTCATAGGATTTAATCAGAACCCAGTTGTTAAAAAGACTAAAAACTTTAAACATGATTCATGCCAAAATTCAATGGCAATTTTATAGGAACTCCCGGTTCTTATAAAATATCTATCAAACTTTCTTGAAACTCAGATACCCGACCTCAATGAAAGCTCCATTTCCTCTGTTAGTTCGCAAAAAAATAAACAGGACGTTATATGGATTTATTTGCTATTGACAAAACAAAAGCTATTTCAGTTAGCAGAAAATCAACTTAATTTATTTTTAATTTATTAACTAGACAAGTGAGACTCAAGTTCTATTTGTTTGAGGTCGAATTTCACTGGTTGCATACAGTAAGTTGCTTTGGAATCATGATTGCAGCACAATGTGAATAATAACCAACGTTCTCTGTGTAACACGAAATCGTGCATGAAATGCGGACGAACCTATCCACAACCACATGAATCATTTTAAAAAAGATAAAAAGAGAACAAATATACAGGCACAGATAACTTGGATTATTTAAGAAATAAAACATGTTTTCCGTGCCTTCATAACCTGGCGAACGTTTAGGAGAATTCGAGAGCAGATCAGTCAATTCACATTGCTCACGCCATTTTCGTGCTTCATTGCGCTATGAAAACACACATGTATACCAATCAAAACGGACGTACTATCCAAATTATTCTATAATTATACTGGATCATCTAAACACTGTCAAATTTTGAAAGAAAGACAGAATATAATAACTTACCTTGTAAGGCAATTATTGGATAAAAGTTTGAGGTCTACAAGGATCTGTAAACACTGGCAAACATCAAGTGAAGTATGGGTGTGTCGGTTGAAAGCTGTTGAAATTGAAATTGGAAGCTTAAACATTCCAGCCAATAATACTAAAATGGTAAGAAGACGTGGAAGATGCAAGGGGAGAAGGAGAGCACGTTGGTTTAAGTGTTGCCTTGAATTGAGCGAGATGGAGAGTGGGAGTTGGAGAGATTGCTGTTAGAGTGGGGTAAATCCGGTCACCCCCGTTTATGGGGATAAACCCGGATCAAAATTGGGTTGGTTAATTGACTGACTGATTGATTGGTTGATTGATTGGAAAGAGTAATGTAACAAGAAAGAACACCAATACGCATATAGTGTAGAGAATCAAAGCATATTGGATGAATGTAAACATGTGTTATGTGGAAGCTCAAAAAATGGACTAAAATAGGCTGCTTAAAAATTGTTGCGGTTAATTTTTGATACCTGACAATTCCAAGCAATAGATTAGTCTAGCCTTTTCAATGCAGTTGAGAAGCTATCTGATTCAAGCAGACAAAAGCTGAGACCCCAAAGCACAACCTTAGCTGCACAAACTGTATTAATGCACGAGGTTTTAAAGCAGCTACAGTAGCTAACAAATTCAAGAAAACAACAACAAAAGCAAAAAATGGAGCTCTAATGCTAAAATTTTCACAAATTCACGATCTAAAAGCTTCTTGGAACCCTACGGAAAGAAGTCAATGTGAAATATTGCACTTGAATAAATTATGTAAAAGTCCAAAAAAAAAAAAAAAAAACTTGAGTTTCATAAGTTACAAGTTTTCGGTCATACGAACTAGTTTTGGGACAGAGACTGAAATGTAATCACTATTTTAAGCTATAAAATATAGAGAACAGAATAAACCATGCTACGAAAGTATACTGGAAAGTTAATAAAGACAAGGCTCTTATAAAATATGATCGAAAAAGTTTGGAAATATCTAAAGTAAAGATAATTCAAGATAATCTTGTCCATATAGCATTATTATAGTATATATCATATAAGAAAAACTATACTCCTGTATAATAAATCTGAAGATGCGCTTGTTTAGACTGCCCATTTTCTTGACTTATAGATGTCCAAAGCAACCTCTTAAAGTGTATATGTTAGTTGTGGGTTTTTTGAGTGTATAAAATGTCCTTACCCTTTTAATGGTAATGACAAAAAAACAATTCAATTACGAATTTTTTTCATGGAAGTTTTGAAAACTCAATTCACTACCAACGTTTTCCAGTTCGTGACGTGAAATGCAGAATTTAGTAGTGAGAGACCGGTCCTGTTTTCATACATCTCTTCCATTTTCTTGTAAAATATGGTAACAAGGTGTGTTGTAGCTACGTAAATAGAACAGATATAAAGAAACAGGACCGGCTTCTCACTGCTACATTCTCCTTCTGACGTCATCGACCAGAAATAATATGGTAGTTACCAGCCTCCCATTGCTCGGTCATGATGAATCTGGAAATGATTTTTCCAAACATTAAACGCAAATTACACGACAAAGAAAATTCGTAATCGAATTTTTCTTCTGCCATCACAATGAGGAGGGCAAGGACATTTTATACATACAAAAAACCCACAACTGATATATACACTTTAATAGTTGAGTCTTCAGGTTTATAATATTTTGGTCCTTTTGAGTATTGACCAACTGGTAACCAAATGCTTACTGATCTACTGACAAACTTTCGTCCTCCAAATTCGATAGCCACTAATGAACTGTTGTGCACGTTCCCCCTGTTGAGAGAAGGGACACAATGGATACTTACTGAGTGGTAACAAGTCTTGTGCCAGTGAATCAAAGTTGTAGTACTGTCCAACCATATGCAAAGCATCAATGGTGTGGCACCGATCAAGAACCTCGACAAGCCACACAAAGCAAAGCTTCCTATAAGAAATAAATGGCTATTTTTATATCAGAGGAAGTAAAAAACTAAATCGCCTATCACGGTGAGATTGTTTGTGCCCATTTGTTAAAAAGCCGATTTGCGCTAACCCAGGGTTAAACTTTTAACCCATGTTCTTGTTTCCAATAATACAGAGACACATTTGAGCTGTAAATTTTGGATCAATAAGTTTTTCCCTTAAGAAATCCAATAAGTATTTTACAAGAACTATAATCTTTTCCTGAGAGAAGCAATGGCTGCTGTAATTTTTACTTAACCCTTTCACTCCCAGTCAGTTATCAACACCCAACTTCTCCTTACATAACACATACAAAAGAAAACATTTGGTAATGAGAAAATGAGAACTGATCAAACAAGGAAAACTGCTGGAGATTAAAAGCAAAATTCTCTCAAACATGTTCAATGAAAAGTATGGACTCAAGTTGGGGGAATTCAACAATACAACTGGGACTGAAAGGGTTAAGGGTTTCTGCTTTACCACCAGTTAACTAAACATTAAGTTGCAGTAATACAGTAATTTACATCTTCACTTCTAAAAGGTTAGCAAACTTCAACTTCAATAATTCGCTGATCATGTCCTAAGCTGATGCTTGATTTTGCTGTGATGTGAAAGACCATCAGTCAAGGACTGATTATTTGTCAATTTCTGAGGCTGTTTTTTCAGGTGCAAGTCTAGTTGGGTCTACTTTTCGCCATGCATTGCAGCAACTTGCAATGCCATTGCACAGTGTACTGTGTCACCCCTTCAGCAACTTTCTTGTAATTTTTGAGACTACTCCTCTAACAGCACATGCACAGAGCTTATTTTGTTTATTTTTACTGACCATTTTCTTGAATTTCACACCAAATATTTCTACCCCCGCTAAAAAAAAATACAAGTTGCTGAGAAAATTGCAAAGTGTAACAGGGCCTTTATTTTTTCATCAACTTGCCTCACAATGGCGTTACAAGACAAATTGCAAGGAAAATTGCATAGTATATCAGTGTCTTGATAAGCAAGATTATAATCTTTATAATATTACAAGTTTATCTAATCTAATCACCTCCATTTTAAGCTCATTCATGCACGCGCATGCGCAAGCAATGAATGAGTATCGTGGGAGTGAAATGTCGTCGGAAGTGGTTGTACAGGGGGGTAAGGGGGGATCTTGGCACGATTCATGATTTTCTGAAAGTGAGAGGAATGTTTTACGGATTTTAGCTTTTGCATTTCACGATTCACGAGAAATATGATACTTTTCAAACACATAATCTGTTGTACATAGACTTAATACAGCTAATTAGAAATAACTTACTTATCGTTTTATTACTCACTAGAACTCTACACTATCAGCTCGAAACTGCTCTTTTTCCATCTCCCATATTAAAGCTAACAAACGCCTAAAACTGAAACATGAGCGCGACAGATCAGTTAGTAAACCTGGTCAAACAAGTCAGAAATAAAAGGCCATTCACAATATTTCTGGCCCCGTGAGCAGGCTCAAACATCATTAAACATCATCGAAGAACACTCACAAATCACGAGGAAATAAGTAATGTTTAACGATTAACGGACTATAATTTTTCTAGATCACGGGTCACGGACGCGGCCTGAGTCACGAATCACGGATTTTTATTTTCACTGATTACCTTTCACGAATAATAAAAAAGAGGCTTCACGGCTTCACGAAGAAACCCCTTACCCCCCCTGACAAAACGTATAAGGAAACATTTTCAAATTTGGGGGTACAGCTTGTAATTGAGGAAATTCAGAAGGGCCTACAAAAATTTCTATTAATTGCTGCGAGCGAGTAGCCCCCTATTTGTACGATCAGCAGTTCAAGTCCATACCGTGTCGATAGGATCGGGATGGATGGATGGATGTCTCTAGCCAGATTTCGGTACACAATGGGATCAGCGGTTCAAATCAATATAACAAAATAGTGTACTTGCAGCACTCATGGTATATGAACTGTGTGGGTGGCGTGGTTGCTATAAACATCTCTTCTCTGTAACCTCTTAAGTCCCCGGCTTTGCTGAGTGACCTATTTTTTCCCCAAAGCCCACTCGACTTTCCAAACTTCCGAGGTTGGTAAATGAGTACCAGCGTCTACTGGGAGCTAATCTGCGAGGGATTTGTGTCCCGCCCGGGCGAATGCCGAGAGCCGCAGACTCATCCGCTGAAGTCACAGAAACCCGGGATCAACGCCGGCTCTATTAGCCACTTGCCTCAGAAAGAATTTAGCTTTGCATATGAGCTGTTTGCTCAAAAAACTTTAAAAGTGATTTCTGTATCATGATAAAACAACCCGAAAAATCCCAACAAACAGCTGTTCTTGTCCCCATCCCAGAGAAAATGGAGCATATAAATACAAATGCTTTACTCCATCAGTCTTTTATTCCCCGTTGCTCTTGCTATATGTGCATCACCATCGCTACCTATAACCATCGCTAAAAAAAATGACACGTCCGCCGTCTGAACTGCAGTCTACATTGCTTGGCGTAGTTATACCTCTGAATGAAGAGGTTAAATCAGATGACGAAGAGAAAAAGCCCTAGTAAGAAAACAATAATTCTTACTGAACGAAATCGTCGCAATGCATGCAGCTTTCCACGAAGGGTGTTTCCAAATTTAGTCTCTGATTTTTGTCTGGATTATAAAACTATATAATTTCAGAAAATTTTGAATTCGGAAAATTTTGAATTCGGAAACTTTGAATTCGGAAACTTTGAATTCGGAAAATTTTGAACTCGAAAATATTTGAATTCGGAAAATTTTGAATTCGGAACTGTATTTTGAATTTGGAAACTTTGAATTCGGAAACTTTGAATTCGGAAACTTTGAGTTTGAATTCGGAAAATTTTGAACTCGAAAATATTTGAATTCGGAAAATTTTGAATTCGAAAAATTTTGAATTCGGAACTGTATTTTGAATTCGGAAACTTTGAATTCGGAAACTTTGAATTCGAAAACTTTGAATTCGGAAAATTTTGAATTCGGAAAATTTTGAATATGGAAATGCCTGGCCCTTCTCGGCTTTCGTATTCCCGCATTCCTTTCCTTCTCAGCCGTTGGAGTGAGCTCCAAAGGAACGAGAGCTGAGTAAAGGTTTTTTTAAAATAATAGACTTGTTTTAAAAATGGTTATTTTTATATTTAACTCGAAACACTAATGAACAAGACATTAAACTTTACAAGTTTGTTCAGCTGATCCGGTCTACGACACGTAGTTTAGTTAACATTGGTATTGAAACTGATTGAAACATTTTGCCTTTTAGATCTTAAGTGTAAAGGTTGATTTCTTACTTTTTAAAAATTTGGAATAATTCTGAGTATAATTAATATTTAATATCATGAGTAGTGCAAATCCACTCAAGTGCGATTTTCATTTGATTTGACATTTCCGAAATTTAACAACTACGTAGTGTTTCGTCAGTGAAATATTGTTATTTGATATTGGTCGACCAGCCGGAACGAAACAATATGTCGGAGTGGAAGGCAGAGTTTATTGATAAAAAAGAAGAGAATATGGCGGAAATCCTACACAAAGCTTCTCGTAACTACTGCGCTTCCTGGTGGAGAATCTCTAATGGCGTGATGAGTGTATTCTTTGGTCTATCAACAGTTGTCCAGGTGATGAAATCTTTTATCTTCGAGACGACCTTGGCTTCCTGATATTTGTGCTTTGATGTGTTACGAGTTCATTTTGTTGTTTATTACTAAATCTAATATATAATAGTTGAAACTCGATTAATAAGATTTATATTCTGGCGGTAACATTATGATCACTTATCTGCTAAGCACAGCCCGATGTCTCGCGTGGACTCTGAGAAAATACCTATTTAAGCTATTATGAGATCTACTGTCATTAGTAACTTTACGTTATTTAATATTACTTATTTCTTAATAGTTGCTGTCAAATTATAAAAGCAAATCTGTAATTCTTTAATTCGGCAATAAAATTTAGGGAGAGAGATAAATTTAATTTGGATTTTTTATGATTTGCTTTTTTAAAAAACATCTAATTAAGCTTGTGCTCTTTGTTAAAAATATAATATTTCCTGATCTCATCTTCAGGTCAACTAAATGGACTATATGGTATGAATATTTAGTAGAAACTAGTCAAGTGTGAAATTACAATTAGATAATCTAAGCAAAATACAAAACAAAATAATAAAAGTCAAGGTTGCAAACACAAAAAGTAACTGATATTCAATTAAAGAAAAAAACAGATATTAACAAAAGAATAACAGTTCACTTAATTAAACACTTGCCTTAATAGAGATGGTTTTAGAATGAAAGAAGAGAAAACAATTTTTTATGCCCTTGGCGGGAATCGAGCCCCACATCTTCGGTTTACTAGTCCGATGTGTTAACCACTACACTACAAGGACTAACCACGCTGGAAATGCAGCCAGTTAATGTAATGTATAAGGTAACTGCAGGGATCCCAAGGCATTATTTTCTCTGTGGATAAATTGAACACCGTAAATTTGGGTACGCATAGAGATGGTTTTAGTTAAAGCATTCAGAAATTAAGCAATCCAGTTTACTACAACATTTTTTATAGTTTTGATATTTTTGAGTTGACCTGACAATGTTGCCACCATGGCAGCCAAACAACATTTTTCTCAGTTAGTTTTTATACTTAAAAATGAAAATGTAAATTATTCTATACAGCATAGATAGTTAGTTTGTAATTATTATTAGTTAATAGTTTAGCAGTTTAAATTCACTTAATTGGGGGAAAGTAAGCCTGGGGAGGGACTCCCTTAAAAACAGATAGGGCTGATCGATGGCTCCCTTAAAAACAGATAGGGCTGCTCAATGGACTAATTGGAAAATAACTGTAGAAGACATATATAAATTAACTCAGGTACTGATTTCAGACCCTAAAAGATACGACTACATAAATTTATAATTATGGTTTATTGAACTTTATTTAGAGAAACAACATTGATGCTGTGATAAAGTTAATAAATACTATTTTATATGACAGTGTTTCAATCTGTATAATCTTGAGTAAAGGACAACAACTGACTCTAGAAGGTATGGTTTCAGTCCAAGACACTAAAAGTTGTGTGAGGGTCTTAATTATTTTAGACCTTAAAAGATCCATTTAATTATAACTATCTTTTACCCCTCGAGGGGAGACAAAATGTTTTTTCCAGGTTCCTATTAAGAAGTTCTTTTACAATAACATTCCACCCGGAGTGGATTAATGCATTTCATTTGATTGTTACTAGTGCTATTAAATTAGGTTCTAAGATTCGATCACTGTGAAATTCATTTTAGATTATTTCATGACCATATATATTTGCTGTTGGTATTCAAAGCAAAAATTAGTTCAAAAGTATAACTAAACATTTACTAAGAAAGTTTGTTGCTGCAGTTTTGAATGAAGCTTATTATAATTGTGCCTTTTTCATCAGTTAAATGATCCGGATGCACCAGTGTGGATGGTAAGTTAATTTACAAGTAAATAATTAATGTAAATTTTTATTGTTGTTGTCGTTATTACTTTTGCTTTTATACTTTTAGTAACAACTATAAATAATATAGGTAATTAATTATTAGATAATTCTGAAACTTAATTTAATTTCAAAAAGACAATTAAGGCTGGAAGCTATAGTTTAATATAAATTGAATATTAATATATACACTAAGGCAGATTACATTAGTTATTTGCTATTATATCAAAATAAATTATTCAGGAAAGTCAATTTTGATGTTGCTCTAGATCTGCTTGGTGTTTTTATTTGTTCATGTTCTACACCTAACACATTTCCTGTTACCTTGCAAGATTTAGAGTTTAGAGAAACATTCAAGACTTTATATATGCTGCAAGTTAGTAATTGTTTAGTTTTTACTTCAGTTAGGAGTCAATTTTTAAATTGGTCATGACACGTCACCAGAAAGACTAATTTACTGGTTTATACTTTAGTAATTGTAATTTTTATTTATTTATTAGTGTGCGAAATTTTATTGTTTTGTAAATTTCTGTTCACAGCTATTATATGGAGTTCCATGCTTACTGTGTCTTACAGTGGCCCTGTCTCCTACCCTGCAAGGTCAGTACTGTTTAACAAGGGCATCCTCAGGATTTTTCTCAGGGAACTAAGTTCCACATTAATTGACAACATAATGGTTCATAAAATTTGTATGGAAAGCTTAATATCTTAAAGTTTTTTAATACTAAATCCTTTTATGAGTCTATTGACACTTGTCTCTGGTTCCTGTAGAGTTAAGTGGTTAGATTTTCAATATTCCCCCCTCCCCCCAGACAAGACAATAATCCATGTCAAGCTCCTCTTTTGCAAATTGCTTAAATGGGGTACACGACTGTGATGATCAGTCATAACATAAATGTGCTGTACAAACTCGACCCCCCTGCTTCTGTCTTCTGATAGGATCATTACATGGTAGTGTCATGGCATAGTAAGAGCATGGCAGGGTTGGATCATGACATAGTTGGATCATTGTATGGTAGTGTCATGACATGGTAGGATGTCATAACATGATAGTGTCATTGCATGGTAAAATCATTGTATTGTAGTGTCATGACATGGTAGGATCATTGTACAATAGTGTCATGGCATGTTATAAAGGATCATGACATGGTAGGAGCATTGCATGGTAGTGTCATGATATGGTAAGGTCATTGCATGGTAGTGTCATGATATGGTAAGGTCATTGCATGGTAGTGTCATGACGTGGTAAAATCATTGCTTGGTAGTGTCATGGCATGGTAGGATCATTGCATGGTAGTGTCATGAAATGGTAAGATCATTATACAATAGTGTCATGGCATGGTAGGATCATTGCATGGTAGTGTCATGAAATGGTAAGATCATTGCATGATAGTGTCATGACATGGTAGGATCATTGCATGGTAGTGTCATGGCATGGTAATAAATTATAATGAATATAATATTTGATCTTTAGGCAGGGTAAACCCGTCAGTTGCTGCTGGTATCAATGTGTGCCCTGGTAAATTGAAACAATTAAAAACTAAAAACTAAAATAAAATTATTGCTTATATCTATTTAAAAAGATCATTGCATGATAGTGGCATGGCATGCTAGAATCATTTTATGGTAGTGTCATGACATAGTAAGAGTATGGCAGGGCTGGATCATGCCAACATCAACAGAGAATATTTTAAGGCTTTTTTACGCAGCTATTTATATTTTATATATAGCTCCGACTATCATAACTTCAGTCCAATGAACAGGTAAAATGGCGGAAGATTTGCATGAAAATAAGTAACATTTTAACATTCTGAAAGTTTTCTACTCTTTTGGTTAACTACTGTACACATACATAAGTTTAAGGTGGAGTGCAAGAACACAAAGATTACTTGATGGACATTTTGTGGTACAATAATGCTGGAATCCACCTCCATCTTCCATATAGATATTTGTCAGTCAAGCACGGACTTAAGGAAATATATATGTAAATTTGGAAGAAAGAGTTAAATTCTAAAATTGTATTATTATGCAGATAACAGCATATGGAAGGCAGTTGTAACAGGTCATTTGGGAGCGTGTGTTTTTGGAAGTATTTACTTGATGACTGCTCTTTACTCAAATGTGAACAAGAAATCTTATAATCCACTTGTTTATGAAGAAGGCAGGTATGTTTGAAGGGTTGGTTATATAGTTCAGATGCAGCTGAGTGATTATCTTGATTTTATCCTCTTAAGCAGCGTATTTTCTAAAAATGTTTTAATGTTCGTTGTTTAATTCTGGTTTAATTCAGCTTTCTAAACGTGGTTTGAAAATGATATTTTGTAGAACATTGCCTTTAACATTCTGTATTTACATTTTTAGTTTATTCCGAGTTAAACAAATAAAAACAGAAACTATATATAGCAAGACAATTTTTAAAACCAAATAACACCCAGTTTGCCTTGTTCCAAATAAACTGAAAAGCGCTCTTTCATTTTGCTGTATTTTTAAAAGTTGCCCAATCGAATTCAGGTTTCATTCCCTATATATACCTTAGCAGTGTTTTTTTTTAATGTTTTTTTAATAAAAAAATGAAAAATACCTAATTGGCAAGCGAGTCGCCTAAAGTCGGATTAGTCTCTCGAACTCATTTTAGTGAGTGATTTGAAAAAGACAAGCATATTATCAATGTCTTTGATAAATGAAAGTAGGAGAGAAGGCTCATCTAACAGGGTGTCTTTTTTGCGCGTCCGGAGAAAGCGATTATTGTTACGTTTAAGCTATTTCACAAGCCTGTTCAAACGGGTCAAACATGTTTGTCAAGCAACAGTATCCGTAATTGTTTGGTGGTGATGAACGTTTTTTGACGGATGTTGAACTGTGTTGGATGCTTGAGTTTTCAAACGTATCCGCCAGCCGCCGTGAAACATGTTACAATTAAGTGGCCTAATGCTGGCTGCGTCATGCGAGGAAGTCATTTTAATCGCGGAAAATGCTAAACGATGTCGGATGAAAAGTTTGAACTGAGTCAAACCTCATCCCACACCATTCAACAAGTTTAATCGTTGTTCAAATGCATTAACCATGTTGTGTCCAACAATGTTGAATAATATGTTTGACCGTTTGAACGTTACAGTAATCTCTTCCTTTATTGCCTTTTACAACACTCCATATTCAGTTTCGTCAAAGATAAAAGACAGTATACGATATTTTTTTCAACACCTAATTGGACTTCAATTTTCAACGTTAAAATTTTAAATTTCTTTAGGTCGGAAAACAACGTTGAACGGAAAAACCGAAGATTTAAATTGAACAAAAGATAAACCAAAAGGGCTATCAAAACATTCATTCATGCTCCAATTATTCATAAAATGGAAACCAGTGAAACCCTACAGTTGGTTTAAAATGAGAAACCAAATTCTTAAGGAATATATTAGAGTGTTGCTCTATCTTTATCTTATCGAAGGAAATATGAGATCTAAACCTTCTTTGGACGGGAACCTTGCAGCAGTCATTTATACGTACATCTCGATCTTATCATATTTATATTAGTAGAGTGAACTTCTCTCATATCTTTAGCATTTATCTTATAACGAGCTGGAGTTTGCCTTTTTAAACAGGGAGCTTGGTGGCGTAGCAATTGTTTCTTTGTGGCTAACAGTCTGCAAATTCATTTACTCCCATCAGAGGTAAACCATTGTTTATATGTGTATCGGTAATCTGCTGCACTTCTCTGTTTGTTACTAAATAAAAAACACTTTTCTTTGTTGGGTTCCAAGTTGTTTATTTTCCCCCAACATTTTCATGCTTTGTACATCCCTTAATTCGCAGGGCGGGCATGGTTGGCGTAGTTTGTAAGATCTCTGCCTTGTAGTGACAAGGTTCCCGGTTCGTTCTCCGGCTTTGCCGAGATTCGAATATTTGTGCGGCCTTCTTTTCCGCTTAAGCTAACTCAGCTTTCCATCCTTCCTAGGGAGGTAAATGAGTACCAGCATCTGCTGGGAGCTAACCTGCGATGGATTACACTCTTTTTTTTTATAAGAACGTCGAATTTTTCGTTTGAGGCTGAACGTTCTTAAATATTTTCGGGATATCAGC
>JANCMA020182325.1:0-13574 GCA_024336925.2 Zoanthus solanderi | reverse complement strand
GCCCACTTATCGAGTTTACAGCTTGCCCACTTATCGAGTTTACAGCTTGCCCACTTATCGAGTTTACAGCTTGCCCACTTATCGAGTTTACAGCTTGCCCACTTATCGAGTTTACAGCTTGCCCAACTTATCGAGTTTACAGCTTTCCTACTGTTAAATTTTTACAGCTAAAACTATAGCAATCACAGTTTCTCGATCATTAGAAAACAGAGTTATAAGTTCATCTCGCAGCGACTTTTAGCGTTTTTTTCTCAAAAAAATCTAAAAAAATAAACAAAAATTCTACGTCAGTAATACTTGGGTTGCAACAGAAAGCCCTATTTGAAATGGTACATAATTACCTTTTACATTTTTATTACATTTACATTTTTATTACATACGTGCTCTAGTTTCTGATCCATGTTTATTTATATTAATTAAATATTAACATATATTATATTATAACTGCCGCAGTTAGCTAAGGCTATTCTAGGCAGGCAGTGAAGAACAAACAAACAAACAAACAAACAAACAAACATATAAGAGTATAATTAACTATAGTTATCATGAAATACAGCCGGAAAACAATCACAGTAAAGTATATAATATTGTTAATGTACTCGAGATAGTGTTAAAAGAGGAATGAGTCTTTAATCGAAGCTAAACTTTTGAAAAAAAGTTTTACCAATTTTGCAACCTCAATATATTCATCTTCCTTTAAAAGCATCTGCAACAACTCTGAATATATTTTTTTCTTAAAACGGTGTTTTGAAAAATCGCGCATCTGTAGAGGGATGCTATTCCAAATTCTTACTCCAATTCGTGAAAATGAGTTTTTTTGTTTGTTCAGGGGGCGTGAGTATTGAACAAATTAATCTCCTTTAGCTGAGGAACGTGTATGTTAATTATGAATTTGATCTGTTGTAGTAAAAAGGTCACAAATATCAGGTGGTGTCAAGTGATTTGATATATCGTGCATTTGAGTTACAACTGTCTTAAAGTAAAGCAGATCCAATGGTAGAATATTGGCACTAACAAAAAAGGGGATTGCATGAGATGTATATCAAATTAACCGCAACACTCGTTTTTGAAGGATAGCATTTTTATTTATATGTCTTTTAGATGCTTGGCCCATCTAGAAAACATCAGGATTTGTTTGACGAAAACGATCATACCGTTGAAGAACTTATAGACGAGAAAAGGAAGGCTTTCTGTACCTGGCAAAATGAACCTACGAATGAACCTAAACGCACCGCCTACCACAGTATGTGGGCTGAGGTCCAAAGGCGGATTCGCCATATTAAAGATTAGTGGTGGGCCGCTAAGGCGGAACAACTTCAGGGCCTTGCGGACAAAGGAGATACCTGTGGCTTTTTCAGTGCTACCAGAACTATCTTTGGACCCAGCACACGTGGGGAAACGCCCATTAAAGACAAAGATGGTACTCTTCTGAAGATACAGTGAGCATCAATAAGCGCTGGAGAGATCATTTTCAAGAACTTCTAAACCGCGACTCTTCGGTTGATGAATCCGTTTTAGATAGATAGATGGTTTATTGCAAAAAAATACATGTGCAGCCCGAGGGCTGAATTGCATATCTACATTTAAAGTTAAACTAAGATCTATTTACAATAAAAATATAAAAGATATATTATACAGTTTCTTCTTTAATACAAGATGTTACGATAAAAGTGTTTTTAAAACGATCTGTTTTCCATCTCGGTACGGCGTAGCGTCTGTTTTTCCTTAAAGTGTAATTGTTTTTGTTTGTGGCAATACACAACCAACGACTGAAAGGAAAGCATCACAGTAACTTGGCCATAAAAAAGCTTTCTTTTCTCGAACTTGTAAAGAGAAAAAACGGATTAAGAAGTTGTGAATAAATTTTTTTCACGGTAAGATAAGATTCCGCAGTTGCCACTCAATGCTGAGCTAAGGGCAGAACTGACCCTCAGCGGGACAAAATCATCCATCAAGAAAATGAAAAACAGCAAGGCCCCGGGTGTTGATGGAATACCAGCAGAAATATTCAAACACGGAGGCGACGACCTGGCTCTATGCCTTCACCAAATCATTCTTCTAATCTTGCAGACGGAGGAAATAACACCGGACCTTCAGGATACGGACATTGCTAAGATCTTCAAAAACGGAGATAAATTGGATTGTGAGAATTATCGTGGCATTTCCCTTCTTGCTATTGCCGAAAAGATTATCGCCCGAATCCTTGCTAATCGTCTAGTTCCGCATGCTGAAGGTTTCCTACCAGAGTCTCAACGTGGCTTCTGCCCAAATAGAGGAACAACTTACATGTTCTTCACTGCCCAGCAGTTGCAAGAAAAATGTCGGGAGCAGCGTCAGCCACTATATATGGCCTTGATAGATCTTAGAAAGGCGTTCAACTCTGTCAATCGAGAAACTCTATGGCGAACCCTGGCGAAATATGGTTGCCCAGAGAAGTTCATTTCTATCCTGAGACCCTTTCATAACGGCATGTCTGCTTGGGTTATTGGCAGCAGAGGTGACAGCGAGGCATTCAAGGTACAGACTGGTGTAAAACAAGGGTGCGTAATCGCACCTACCCTCTTCTCCATTTTTATCCCAGCCATCTTCCATCTAATACAAGTTAGACTGCCCGACGGTATAGAGATCATCTATAGAATGGACAGAGGGCTGTTTAATCTGCGAAAACTGAAGGCAAGAACGAAGACCGCTATTACTTCACTGATCGAGCTTCAGTATGCGAATGACAATTGCATCTGTGCCACTTCAGAGCGTCAACTCCAGGTCATTCTGGCTGCGTTTACGTACGCTTACGAGAGCCTCGGCCTCTCGGTGAACGTAAAGAAGGCAGAAGTCCTTTTCCAACATGCTCCAGGCCAGCAGTCCTCACCCTCTCCCATGAGCATCAGCGGGTCCACACTAAAGAACGTCCAGACCTTCCCCTATCTTGACAGTGTCCTCTCACCAAAAGCTGACATCAAGGCAGAGATTTTTACATCACCTTAAGGTTACAAGCTGCGCCTTTGGAAGGCTTCGTGAGAGAGTGTTCGAGGAGAAGGGTCTAAAGAAAGAGACCAAACTCCTGGTGTACAAGGCTGTTGTGTTACCCTCCCTCCTTTACAGCTTGAAGTCCTGGTCGACCTATAGGAGACACCTTAACGCCCTTGAAAAGTATCATCAGCGCTGTCTTAGATGCATCCTGGGTGTGACCTCTCAGGATCGGCGGACTAATTGCAGCATCCTTGACGAAGCACACTGCACCAGTATGGAGACCATGATAACTGAAAATCAACTTCGATGGACAGGCCATGTTGTCAGATTGAAGGACTCACGCCTTCCTAAGCAGATACTCTTCGGAGAACTGGGATCTGGCACCAGAGCACAAGGGGGACAGCGAAAGCGTTTCAAGGACAATCTTAAAGCAAATATTAAGGCGTGCCACATTGATCTGATGGCCTGGGAGGATCTTGCACGCGACGGACCTAGATGGAGAAGTGCAGTCCGGGAGGGTGTGACTCTATTTGAGAAGGAGCGCCGTCGGAAAGCGGAGGAAAAACGTCAACGCCATAAAGAACGCGATGCTGCCCCTGCTTTGCCACAGCTAGCTTCCTACACCTGCCCCTTCTGTGGCAAAGTGTGTGTTTCATGAATAGGACTTTTTAGCCACCAACGGGTGCACAAGAGTTGACCAGACAATCTTACTCGTTTACGATGGATCCCACGATGATGATGATGATGAAGATGATGCAAGGGAAGGACGTTTTGTCTCGGAGTTCTTGCATTTTGATTTTTAATGATATCTTCCTTTTAAATTAAGGTCATTTCCTGTGATGGAAATGACATTGGATAGGCATACACGCTGAAATGGAAATTTTTGCAATTTTGAAGATTTCATATTTAATACAGAATTGACTTCAGGTTTGAAGGTTTGAGTTCATGACCCCCATCAAAGCATCAACCACGACGAACATGTGACAAGTCATGTTTCCTGAACCTCCAACCTTCCTCTTGATTTCAAGTTTTACTCCGTCGCGGGTGTTGTTCAATAACAGACCACCTCCATGAATTCCATTGTCTGGAAACGTTCTCAAGGCAATCCACAAAGCATATTTGTTGCCTGTGTAGAATTCCTTTTCCTTCAGTGAACCTGATCCTCCCATACGTTTCTTTATATTCTCCCATGCGTCAGATGGAACCATACCTTTTGAGTAGAGACGGTTGGGAATGCCATCCACGTTCATTTTGATAGATTTGATGTCTAGGTTGACGAATTTTTCAGAATCACGAGTTCCAGCCGTGTGACTTTCCGTGAAGAGGCACAAGATACCTGACATGGATCGCCTAGGCACATTGATATGCTCATTGATGACGCTGTCATTAGGTTTGGAGATGGTGAACGTTTTGTAAAGGAGGATGTTCTCATAGAAGAAGCCTTTTCCTGACTGATACGATGCTCTCGCCTGCTCCGCTAAGTGGTCACTGGATATACATTGATACTCCAATTCCAAATTCGCGATGGTGTAATTGGGTGTCTTGGTGACATCAGAGTAGATGACAATATCCGCCACGGGAGCGAATGTCAACTCAAACATCAGCTGATGTAGCAAAGCTTTTGGGTAGAAGGCTCCATGATCATTCAGAACCGGATGGTCCAGACGTATGTGATACTTAGTATTATGAATAGAAGCGAGGGCTACCTCTCCAGAATCTGTGGTAACTTTGTCTCCAGCATTCGTTCTGAGCTTTCGCATGTTCGCCGATGAGATGCCTTGCTTGAGTCTATCCTCGCGATCTTCCTTTGAGAGAAAAAGATCATTGTAAGTTTGGAGTAGATCATAACATTCAGTAGTCTACAAAACCTCTCCACCGAATTTAACCTTGAGGTTTGTCACCAAGTTTCTACCCACGTTATTCACGAGAGTGTTGTTTGCGTGACCTGCAACATTCAAGTTGAAGAGGAGTGGGCCACTTCCCGGAACTATGACCACATTCTCTGCAAGCTTGGGTATGTTGACATACAAAGTCTCCCCAGGATTGACAGATGATGGGTTCAGTGGGATCCGGTTGAGAGTTGCTTCGACTTTCAAACCAAAAGCTTCTCGCGGAAGTTTGTTGGGGTTTAACACATTTGAAACAGTCAGCGACATATTTTTTTAGAGTAGATTAACTTTAGCTTTAAATGCATTAATGCGTGATGGAGAAAAGGTTATCAGAAATATAGTACACAAGGATATTGGAAAGGTAATGCGGTTATCTCCAAATTGGCTAAGGTTGCAGAAATTTCTGAAGCCGTGGCTAGAGAGTGGCTTGAGAAGCAAGCAATTTGGCAGATTTATTTACCAGCTCCGAAGTACATCCCGTGAGCGCACTGGGTCGTTGATAAACCAAACTACATTCATCAGGCAGATTTGTTCTTTTGACTCATGATACTATAAGGCTAAGGACTTACAAATATGCATTGATGGTGGTGGACGTTGCTTCGAGATATGTTGATGCTGAAGCATTGACGAGTAAAGATTCAAGCAAAGTTGCTAAAGCTTTTGAGAAAATCTATTCGAGAAAGCTTTCGTTTCCTAACACAATCATCGTCGATCCTGGGACAGGGCATAATCTTCCTACTCACATGTCTCAGACAAATAGTGACCATGTGCCAAAGTGTGGATGCCATCTTCGAGGATTATCCTTTTGTCATCCTCATGAAACAGAGCTACCTTATTGACAGTCTCGGTATATACTTCATGTTTGTGGGACCTGATGACATTCGTCTTCCTCATTTGAGACTCCTTGTTGAAAAGGCAGTTCTTGTAATCATTGAAGGAGAAGCTCTTCTTTATCACTGCCTTCTTCACGCCCTTACATTTCTTCTCTTCGCGACCTTGATCCATCTGATATGAATGTAACTTAGCCCTCAGGCCAACAAATTCTGATATTTGTTGTCCTCCAGTCTCATCCTTGAACTTGCCAACGACCTTCTTGTTAGCATCGGTGGCAATTCCAGATGGATGATCCTTAGGGAAGTTGAAAGTATCAAACTTATCCAACACATCAGAGGCAATGTCTTTGTAGAAATCTTCCGTTTGGATTTCATACATAAGACTGTCAGTGTCAGTGAATAGCAGTTTAGCCTTCGTACATCTCACGGTTCGATGTAATTGAAGTGAAAGCGATACATATGAAATTTAGCTAGGTGGAAGATAGACATGCCTACATAGATCGGTTTATTGAAAACCAAATGCGTCTTTTTCATATGAATTGCAATAAGATTCTCGGAGAATATTTTACGATGATGATAGTTCGGTTTCGATAAAAGCTTACGTGCTTCTTCTTCACTCGTAACCAAATGTACTTCGACCCTATTTCTAATGTTCTCCATAGTCTTACCGAAGACGGAGTTATTCATTAGTTTGAAAAATTCTTTTTCGAAGTTGTTGGCAGCTTGTGCTCTGAGTTTCGTATTCAATTCTATGTATGGCTTCATCCACTCAGATTCTTCGAAAGTGACACCTCTGTGAACTTTGGTGATTTTCAGCCCGTGACTTTGATAGAATTTCAAAGTCTCGTGGTGGACGACATACTTTGTCTTGTTGTGGAGGTTTGGGATCAGTTTCTCAACCTTGTTCACTTTCGGGCTCTCTGGGGCAAGTTGGTAGTCGTTGTGTAGGTCATGAAGTTCATGAGGGAACTCCAGGTCAACTTCGAGGATGCATGGATGCTTTTTCCAGTTTGACAACTGTTTTTCAGACATCCACTCGAAACCACGAAACGGGAGTTTCTGTGACATAGCCCATCCATACAAGTTGTTCGCGTCAAGGTATGGTATGTACGTTGTGGGGAGGTTTGGGTCATAGACTGTCATATATTTGTTGTTAGCCTTGGCGTAACGAGTACAGAACATTGACACGCCTCCTCTGATCCCTCGTTCAATCATCAGTAACATATCGGGATCAGTTATCAGCTCCAATTCAGCTTTCGTCTTTTTCAGCAACGCATCCCAGGCTAGTCCTGGCGCTGTGTAATACCAGGCTGGGTCTAATTCATAGTTATTCATGCAAACATCTCTGAAATTATCAAAGATATCTGCCAACTGAAGAACATCTGATATGAGGTAAGCGTCATGATATTCTTTGAAAGTCTTCATTTCAAAATTTTCCCAGACTTTTTCAGTGTGGTGATGATCTTCATCTGATATGTCACTGTCATATAGTTTTGAATGGAAGGCTTCTTTTGGTGGAAGTTTATTTGCATTGAGTTTTTCGAAACTTTTGAACCAGTCGTAAGGGAAGACACCCTTTCTTAATAACAGATCAAGTTTCTCACCTTTATAGAAGCGTCTTAGATTTTTGAAGGAGTGTCTATGTAGATTGTCTACCAATTTGGCAAGAGATGTTTGCATGAACCTAAAACTGTCAATGAATCTAATTTCGAGTTTATTTTCGAAAGTTTTTCCATCTTTATTTTTGGATGTACTCATCGCAATATCTCTTGAGAAGGAAATATACTCCTCATCATTTGTAGGTAGACATCTGATTTTTCCTTTGGATTTACCGAGATTCTGGATATATAGATGAGCATCGTATCCAGACAGATTATGGAAGACGACTGGAAAAAAACTTTGGGACCTGGAAATCTAGGTTACATTGACCATGTGCAGCACCTCTAAACTCACCAGTTAAGTGACAATGATTTCTCACTCTATTTTTTCCTAACACACCTTAACAGATGTGACAATGGGTGGCTTTTACATATGCTATGAGATCCTCTGCTGTCATAATCATCTCCTTAACATTAAGGAAACTTTCATAAATCTTCTTGAGATCTGCCTCTAGTCTCTCAACAAACATTTGCGAAATATCGTCTGGTAATTCAGCTGTGTATTTTACCAGCTTAGGAGGGAAAATATTGTCATCGAAGCATTTGTCGAGGTAGCAGAATCCAGATGGTTTATGTTTCTGATACTTCTCCGCATAGCTTCGACTATCGTCTCGAGGACAGGTATAGATGCTCTCTGTGAAGCATTCGAAATCTGCGTAGACTATGAATGGGACTCGCATTTTCTTGAAATAATGTATGAATGAAATTTTCCACGGATTCCCATTTTTGTCCACCGGCATCTCCATCCTAACTGCATCATGGTCTGAGCATATTTCAAGATGATCCTTCAATGATTTTAATGTCGTGAAGGAGTGCATACATAATAGACAGTACTCAGTTGGTGTCCGTCCTTACTAATCTCAGGTCTACTCATGTTTTTAATCCAACAGTAGTGGTTCGTCTCGTCGTTGAATATGACGAGTAAGTTTATCACATTTGGACCATGATCCGCACCGATTCTCACTGGGTTTGGCTTTCGATCATATTCAAGCACGTTGATCTTATATGGATTCTGCTTCTCGAATTTTTCTATACTCTTCCAATCAACGGGGAAATATATTCCATCCCAATTGAACTTCTTTGAGTTCTCTCTCATTCGGTTATTGAGTCTCTCTCTTTTGCAGGTATACCGCGGAGGTAATCGCCCACTTAAAGCACTCATTATCATGTTTGTTTATAACATTAATGATAGCCTTCTTGCCAGCTAAAAACTTCGGTATTGGAATATGAGCTTCCAGATGTGGGGGTGTAAGCGTCAATGTTGATACTGAAGGATTCTACTTCATCAAATTGCCAACCTGAACTTTGGTTCTGAAACGTTTCAATTGATTCCAGAAATTTCTCCGTAATTGTATTATACAATTCAGATAAATTAGTTGCTTCAGATACTATTATCGGTTTATTGCTAAAGTTACCCGAATTTGTATCTATCTGAACAGTACCAGGGTTTTCTTTGGTGAATTTGCATGAAAACATAAACTTCATCTTGATAGGCTTATCTTTTCCTCTTATAAGCTTGAGGACTTTAGGCTTGATATTAACGATGAACACCTTAGGATCCATCCCTTTCTCACCACCTACCTTTTAGGTTTTCAGATATCCCTTCAGAGCCGCTTCTTCCTCCTTTGGAGTGAATTTGATTGCTACATCAAATGCATCTTTTATCTTCTTCTTTAGTTCTTTGACTTTCTTGTTTATCCTCTTTCTTACTTTCTTATTTGACCTATTTTTTCCCAGTTCAGGGGTCTTAGATAGTACCCAATCTTCAAACTTATTGACTTCAGTCATCACTGCGTCGGAAACATTTATCACTAGCCGCTTTAGAGACGTGAAGTTAAGTTTACCAGGAGGTTTGGATACCCATGGGATTGGTACTTCAACCTCAGGTATAATGCGCTCAAAGCTTCGATAAGCTCTGGTCTACGTATTGTTTTGTACCCTTCACCCCTTGTATTTTCGCGAAGGGTTTCAGCTCGGTAACTCCGAGGTTGCCCAATATGGGGGCTCTATTATAGAAGGTCAGACGTTCCGCAAATCGCCGTATTTTTTCTCCTCATACCGTTAACCGCTCCCGTTTTTCCGTAAAAACCGCAACCGCCATTTCTTTCGCAAAAATAGTAACAGGCATTTGCCCTAACTCTTATTTCTTTTAAAGTAATTTCATCTAGTTCTTTTTATCCGAAAACCGAGCGAAAAAGTATTAATTTTCTGTCACCGTACTATGATTTGTTAACCGCAAACCGCCGTGAAAATGAGGAAATATCCGCAATCCGACTCCCAAAATGGTCTGAAACCGCCTAACCGCCAGAATATAATAGAGCCCCTTAAAAATCTCTATATTAAGCACGGGGGCTTTTATTTTGCCTCCTCGGGTTTTGGCTAAAACCCTGCGAAGGCAATTATTGTATCGTTTGGCCTTCTTGTTACCAAACCGTCGGTGGGAATGGATGTAAAGGCCTTAAATTAGGCTTCTAGGTTCACGATACGATATTCTGGTAATGGGACTTGAACGAACCAACGAACTTGTAGATAAGTACATTACTTTCACCCAGTGTTGCTGTTTGTCATTGGTCGCAAGAAAACAAATAATTAAATAATTTTGTAAACTGCGTGATGAAAAAACTGTTGAAATAGCAAAATAAAGTTAGTTTAGTATTAGTGTTAATATTAGTATTAGTTTCATTCTTATTACTTTTTTCTTAAGTTAAATTTAATTTATCGTCGGGTTTCAGGCTTGTAAACATCCAGTCTTAATTCAATGCTTTTAGTCTTTATACACCAAGAGTGAGGAGTGAATCTTTAGAAGAGTGACTGGACTCGATATAATGGTGTATGCACTGAGGACAGTCTGCAGCAGTAAGGTAGAATCTGTAGGAGAATTCCAGGTATAAAAAAAAATAATTTGCAAGACCAAATATGATAGTCAACGTTGATAAATAAGATGATTAAAAACTTCATCGGTGTTTCTAAAGAAACAGTTTTCGATAAAAAAAAATTTAAGTTGTAAATTTTTGAAAAAATACGAACAGACACTGACGTTTCGGACGTTAGTCCTTCTCTCCGACGAAAGAATTACATCCGAAATGTCAGTGTTCATTGTTATTTTTTAACAATGTACAATTTAAATTTATCTATGCAACTGTTGATAAATGTGGTTTTGCCTGATGTCCCTCAGTAGAAAGACTGAGCAAATAGAAATCAACACTAGTACTATAAAAGGAACTTGAATCAAGAAAGTTGAAGAATAGAAGTACCTAGGTACACGGATATATAAGCCTACAGCCGCACTGATCACAAGTTAAACACAAGATTAGAAAAGTGTGTTTTTTTTTTGTTAAATTACAAAGTTTGAAAACAAATGCTGGTGCTAACACACACAACAATTTTAAGACCAATGTTTCTCTATGGCGATGTGGAGAGTACTTGAGATTAATCTACGCAGTCACCAAACGAGTAATAAACGTTAAGGATCTGAAGGTCAGTAAACCAGCCACTTCAATTCACGGAAGAAGACTCTCAGATATAAATACACGGCGGGAAACTGAATTTAGAAAAGCTCTGGACTATGAATACCGAATGGCATGCAGACAGCCAGTGGAAACACCAAGAAAGAGTTGGTTGGCTAACATTAAACTTTCCATTTAGCTCATCCTATTTGAGATAGATTAAAGTTGTTTAACTGTATAATAATTGTGAGAGATGGAAGACTGTACTACTGGGTCTGACCAAGAGCTTATGTTAATGGTGAGAACTTATATTCTAAGTTTAGCAGTTCAAAGAAGTTGCACTTTATACTAACCAAGACAACAGGTTATTGTTGTCGAACCGGTACATACACTATCCTTGTACTGACCCTTGCACAAGTCTTTGAGAACGCACAAACCCTTCTTTGTACCAACTGTGCAGGTCGAGCCGCCGCCATTTGCCGGACAGGAGACACCAAGTACCTGCCACAGAACAAATCTCCTGTTCTGAGAGAGTTTTGGTATTTTTTTTCATTATACCACAAATGGTATTGTGCGTCGTATATTTCCTATAATATTTACACTAGTTTGAACAATAAAATTGTATAATGTTTGTGGGATGTGGCTAAAATGATAATTACAAATATATAGATAGCAAATGCGTGCTAGTACTAAGTATTTGCATCATTAAAATGTATGCTAAGATCACGTTGATGGCGGGCATTACTTCTTATATCTATCATAAATGATAGCGCCGAGCCTAAATGGTAGCAGTAGTAAAATACCAAGAGTTATCCATGACGGCCTAGCTTACTGTTTTATGAGGTTTAAATCCCGTTGGAACCCGTTAGAGTATAAATTTTTCTCTTTCACACATTTAAGTCAATCGGCTAGTGGATGCATTCCAATCCATGATCATTCCACGTTTCAATCTGCTACATTAAACATTTATACAGCGAAATCCTACAATCAGAGCATTTAAGAAGGTTGAATCACTTACACTCAAAGCTTTGGACCAATACAGAAGCCGACCCTGCAATTCAGTTGTCTCGTTCTTAATAGCGTACGTCATTCTGGCAAAGTCATATTTTTGACACTCTGTACTACAGTAAGAGTCTAGAGAATGTGGCGCTTGTTTGCTTCCAAGATTTCGTACAGAACTGTAACCATTTTTCCACAACCAGACTGTGATTTTAGCAGCAGTCGATGGCATTGCAGCTAGTTCTGGCTGACCTAAGGGTAAATGAGTAAAGATAATTATGATAAAAAATCATGTTCATCGATAAAGCATAGTTTTACTCCAACTACCGGGCAAGGCCCACGCCAGTCCATGGATTTCCTCTCTAACATAACATAATATGACATGACATGACATGATATGACATGACATGACATGACATGACATGACATGACATGACATGACATGACATGACATGACATGGCATGGCATGGCATGGCATGGCATAGCAAGGCATAGCATAGCATAGCATAGCATAGCATAGCATAGCATATAACATAGTATAGTATAATATAATATAACATAGTGATGACATTCATTTAAGAAATCAAACATTTTCTTCTTGCCTTCATAGCCTGGTGAAATCCGAAGCGAACGATTGGGAGAATTCGAGAGTAGATCACCTGCTCGAGAATTCTCACAATATTTGCCAATGTTTTTACCAGACAAAGGCACGGAAAGCATGTTTTTTTTATAAAATTATTATTTTTTGACTTCACAAAGAGCAGGACAATATACAAAGTGAATTTATATAGTTTTATTTCTTTCATTAAACGGTATATTTTCACAACTTAGAGACAGCCAATCATTTCACTTACATCGTTTTCGTACTTCATAGCGCTACAAAAACACACTTGTTGACCTATCAAAACGAACTTGCAATCCAAATTATTTTATAAGATATTTTCAAATTTGAGTTAATCAAAAATTAAGCCTTAAACGAATGCTCATTAAAAGGAAAGAAATCTCACCAAGCAAATTTTCGTTGATGACTTTTCCGACAGCTTGGTACATATACCGGCCAAGGATAGGCAATAAACCACGGCTGATAAACATTCTGCCATCTCCGGACTGAATATTGCCGAGTTTAATACTGCCTTCATACTGCGCCCCATCCGAATTCTCTTCCATTTCGTTCAGGGAAGATGTCTCATAGAATATCTGGTTGAAAAATGATACCATGTTATGCAACTAGCAATGCGAAATGGCAGCGCGATAAGACAGCGGGGGATAGAGAACTGGTAATAAGTTATCTGTGGGAGTGATCAAACCCAATTAACTTTTCCCATCCAAAAGCATCAGATCCTTATCAATATATAGCTACAAATTATTCTTTGAAAATACTTTTACAGCATATTCAGTTCATTCGTTGAAGATAACATTTATACATTAACAAAAGCATCATATAAATTATTTATGATAACAACCACTTTATATATTTACGTCTTAATCGAATTAGCTATATTTCTAAAGTCTCAATTAATGTAAAGGCGAAAGATACAAAACGAATTACCGAGTTTTTTTCACGACGTTTTGGTGTCTTCATAACGCCATTGTCAAGTGAAATGATTGTACAAGTGGATAACTTACAAAACCAATCTGAATTAATATAAATGAAAATATAAAAATAGCTATTGTTAGTAAAGTTATTATGTGAAGACGTTATAGCCTTGATGGAATCTGATTGTACATTGAGAGAGGGTGACTTTTCTCTGATTAACAACATTTCATAAATCAGACAC
>JANCMA020182223.1:0-13575 GCA_024336925.2 Zoanthus solanderi | reverse complement strand
GGATTGTCAAGTTTTTAAAATATCGGAGATCAATGAACCTTTAAACAAACGACAAAATTTTGACCAAATCTATAAAGGACCTATAAAATGTTGGCCGTCTTTTTCACAACCATAATAACAGTTTTGTTACGAAATGCAATTTTCGAAAACGGAAAAAAAATGTTTTGAATAAAGGCATTTAACGGTTGTATCCAACTTTTTTTTTTTAATGTAAACTCTACAAGGCCGTAAGATCTCCAATTACTTTTTTGTGTGCGGTTTCCTCACTACCTACTGTGATCATCAGATCCGAGCTGTCAAATATAACACCTGCGCTAATTTGAATGCACATTGAATGTGCATTCAAATTAAAATTTTTCTGACTCAAAGCTCGTCATGACAACGTCAAAAAGCCAAATTCAATTCTTTTTGACGAGCTGTAAGCAATTTAAATAGATTAACCTTTATACAAATGAAAATATCTCTATTTCATAAATTTGCTCAAAATTCCAGCGAAACAGAGTACAAACTTTTGATTTGACGTTGTGACGCGAGAGGCAACTGTTGTGAGCCCGCGATCAAATACACTATGGCGCAAACTGAAGGTTTACTTGCCCAATCTGTAATACTTTTTTCAAAATCTAGAAAGGCTTAAAAAAATCTACATTTTTGGAATGTCAAATATGTGCACTCCAGCAAATCCAAAAAATAATTTTGGAGTTCAGCTTCCCTGTGAGGAAAAATTTAGTAAAGAAAGAAGTTAAAGTGACAGTAAAGTTAAGGTAACAAAAAGGTTAAAAGTGAAGGTAAAGGTGATGGTAAAAGTGAAGGTGATGGTAGTGGTGTTGGTAAAGGTGATGGTAAAGGTAAAGGTGATGGTAGTGGTGTTTGTAAAGGTGATGGTAAAAATGTAGGTGAAAGTGAGTGTAAAGGTGATGGTAAGGGTGATGGTAGTGGTGATGGCAAAGGTGATGGTAAAGGTAAAGATGATAAAGGTAAAGGTGATGATGAGTGTAAAGGTGATGATAAAGGTAAAGGTGATCATGAAGGTAAAGGTGATGAAGGTAAAGGTGATAATAAAGGTAAAAGTGATAATAAAGGTAAAGGTGATCATGAAGGTAAAGGTGATGAAGGTAAAAGTGATGATAAAGGTAAAGGTGATGATAAAGGTAAAGGTGATGATAAAGGTAAAGGTGATGATAAAGGTAAAGGTGATGATGAAGGTAAAGGTGATGATAAAGGTAAAGGTGATGAAAATTAATGTATACATTCTCTATTTTCTCCTTCCATCCTCAGTGCTGTTTAACGGGTATTTGAATTTTAACCAACACAAACAGTATTGATAATTATTTTTCGGATGTTACTATTCTGTGAGAAAATGGACAAAGGGGTATTATCTATTGACCTATATAAACGTAGTGTATACTTACAAGTAGTGACAAGTCCAGAAAACACCCAACATTGTCCATAACGAACCACGTAATGTTTGCGTGCAAATTTCTCACAAATCGCCACACTTCCTGTCCAAGCAGTTGGAGGCGTGCTGTTCTTTGGATAGTCAGATGTCCAACGGCCAAATAGAATTCCTCCATCCTTGTCATTATAGTTTGCCTGTTATAAATTAGTTAAAAAATATATATTATTTTGTTGATGTACATTTTAATTGCTACGCTTAACATGTTGTACATAATATACAACACTAACTAAATCCCTTACTAGCCAAGTGGCCCATGAAGCCGGTACTCATCTCCAGTTTCTGTAGTGTTAAGCAGATGAAAGTCTTTGACTCCCCCTGGATGGGACACTAATCCATCGCAGGTTTTTTCCGAGCAAACGCTGGTACTCATTTATCTACCCTAGAAGGATGGAAGCTGAGTTTGCCTAGGTGGGAAACAACTGCGGGCCTTGTGGTCGAAAGGCAGTGATCTTGACAACAACTCCCGCCGAATATACAAAACCAGACACGCCGTCTTTGCCCAACCCTATTCCTTTGATTCACCTATATTACGGTAGTTTTATTATGGTTGACAAAAATATTTGTAAAGACGTGCAGCTCTCAATCGAGCAAGTGTCGATTTTAGGATGAATGAAAACCGGAGTTAAGGACAAAATCTCCTGAGTCAGATCTCAGGTCACGTGAAAAGACCAAGATTCGATCGAGTGTCGGTAGAGACAGCAGTTAATGATCACTAATCAAAACGAAACTTATAACCAATGTTACACTTTCTTAATTACACACATTGAAACGAGCAAAATCCTAATTCAATATCAACTGGCCAGTCACTTGCTTGAGTTGCAAAAAGTTTTAAAGTTTATGCTAAAACAGAAATGTAATTGTGATGTCGTCTTAAATCATTGTGTCACAACAATTTTTGGTAAATTATACCAAAGTATATTTAAGTACCAAATCGGGAAATATACTAACGCTATGCATTTTCCATGACTAAAACTAAAATTTGCACGAAAAAAATCACGACTTTCCAAGCTTGGAAAATGATTTTAAAAACTCCATGACTTGTCAGGTTTTGCAGGACAGTATACATACCATCTGCGATATCAAACGGGAATGCGTACCATCTGCGATGTCACACGTGTATACGTACCATCTGCGATGTCACACGTGTATACGTACCACATCTGCGATGTTACACGTGTATATGTACCATCTGTGATGTCACATGTGTATACGTACAATCTGCGATTTCACACGTGTATACGTACCACATCTGCGATGTCACACGTGTATATGTACAATCTGCGATGTCACACGTGTATATGTACCATCTGCGATGTCACACGTGTATATGTACCATCTGCAATGTCACACGTGTATACGTACCATCTGCGATGTCACACGTGTATATGTACCATCTGCGATGTCACACGTGTATACGTACCACATCTGCAATGTCACACGTGTATACGTACCATCTGCGATTTCACACGTGTACACGTACCATCTGCGATATCACACGTGTATATGTACCATCTGCGATGTCACACGTGTATATGTACCATCTGCAATGTCACACGTGTATATGTACCACGTCTGCGATGTCACACGTGTATATGTACCATCTGCGATGTCACACGTGTATACGTACCATCTGCGATGTCACACGTGTATACGTACCACATCTGCGATGTCACACGTGTATATGTACAATCTGCGATGTTACACGTGTATACGTACCATCTGCGATGTCACACGTGTATATGTACCATCTGCGATATCACACGTGTATACGTACAATCTGCGATGTCACACGTGTATATGTACAATCTGCGATGTCACACGTGTATACGTACCATCTGCGATGTCACACGTGTATACGTACCATCTGCGATGTCACACGTGTATACGTACCATCTGCGATATCACACGAGTATACGTACCATCTGCGATATTACACGTGTCACTTGCAAAGGATTGGCTCGAGTAGCTGCTGAAACTTCGGCTTTGTCCAAAAGGTGCAGACATGTTGTCAACACTACTTCTTCAAACTACAAGAAAAAGAGTTTAAACATCCTTAAAACAACTTTTATCAGTCGGGCTTCCTATGCCGGCTAAGATTTGAATTTACACGGATAATAATAGCTATATCAAAAAACCTTATATTTTAAAGATATACAATGATTTTGCAGGATTGCCTTTTAAAATACATACAAACTGATACAAATAAAAAATAAAAATATCATTTCTTGTAAAGATAAACAGAAAATCAGTTTAGCTAACGTACAGATTCATTTCGCAAGGTTGAAGCAGGAGAAGAAAAAAGAAGAAAGCAAGTTAGAACGGAATTAAGAAAGTGAATTAAAAAAAAATATTTTTATACGCCCTCTTACCTGACCAAAGTTCCATGGTATTCCTTTATTATGTCTTGCATTACCAACCCATATGAGCCCGTGATCATTAAGTACGTACTCTTGACGTTGGTCCTCGTCAGCCATATAAACAGCATCATCTAAACAAGAGTTAGGTTTGGGGTAAATATAAATCAACTTATTTCACCTAAATGGCATTTTTATTTTAATAATGGTGTAGTGGTTAACACTCCTGACTAGAAATCTAGGAGACGTGGGTTCGATTCCTGCTCAGAGCATATATACCAATTTTTCTGATAAAATTTCCTATTCTTTCTTAATCAAATGATTTTGACATTAAAGAGGAAACTTTTGGTCAATGAACTGTATAACTGATTACTGAACCACTTCCAACGAAAACTAAATTAGGAAACGCTTTAAAAGTGAAAAAAAAAATTCTTAAGTGATCAAGGTTTCAATCTTTAAAGGTTATACACACCTCTACACCAAGCATTGAATAAGATGTAAATTGGTTTGGAGAATTCCTTCCGAAAAGAATTCTCGACATCACTTCCTTTAACTTTTGTTTTGGTCTCCACAAACAGACTGTACTTTCCAACTGGAGCGTCAGCTGCTGTCATGACCAATAACTTAACTTGGTTGCCGTCTGACTCGGTTATCTTCATTCCCCATTTAGAGTTTTCAAGTTTGTGAACAACGGACACTCTAATCAAACTTTTCTTGTTTTCCTGGGGTCGTGGTCCTGCAGAGCAAATGTGAATTATTCAACGAACAACTCATAAATTACTTGTTATTATTAGTCCGGCTGTACACCGCGATTATAAGCAATAAGAAAAAAATATAGAGCCGAACTTCACAAAAATAAAGAATAAAAACAGATCTCTAGATGAATAGCGAGGCCAACGTTATAACGAATGTTAATATTTGTTGTTCATTAGTACGAAATAAATAAATTAATACACTCGTCCGAAAAAATTGGAATATGCCCCGAGCAGGAATCGAACACACGTCTCCCTGTATTCTAGTCAGAAGTGCTAACCACTACACCATCAGGGACCACCACGCTGGCAACGTAGCAGTCTCATGATTAGTTAAGTACTTGCATCTCACTCAAATGAATCCTCACACACTAAACAACTTAACTAATTATAAAAATGCTATTGCCAGTGTGGTAGTCCCTGATGGTGTAGTGGTTAGCACTCCTGAACAGAGTACAGGGAAACGTGGGTTCGATTCCCACTCGCGACATATACCAATTTTTTTCCGGCGAGTGTATTTAGTTAATCACTATAACGCCTGACAGAGAAACAGAGTTCTTTAAGATCTCAACAAGAGTACTTCTTTGTGACACCCTCGCCCTCTTCATCTTCACCACTGTCCTCGACTATGTTTTGTGCCTATCCGTTGACCCATTGAACAACAGAGGTCTACAGATTCAGCCTATACAGATGCAACCGAAGACACCCTGCACGACATCTTACCGACCTCGACTTTGCAGACGACTTAGCATTGGTCACCGAACTAGTGGAAGACGCCGAGGACTTGCTCCAATCGTTCGAAAAGGCCGCTGCCTTGATTGGCTTACATTGCAACATGAATAAGACGGATAATATCAACACTGGTGAAAACCATAGAGGCATGAAATCCCTGTCTGGAGTAAACATCAAACGAGTTGAAGATTTCAAATATCTGGGATCGTGGATCATGGACTCAGAGAAGGACTTCAAATCGCGGAAAGCACTAGCCTGGGTAGCCTGTAACAGGCTTGAGAAACTCTGACACTCGAGCCAGTCAAATGACACCAAAATCTACCAGTTCCAGTGCCTAAAAGAGTCCATTATTCTCTATGGATCAGAAACCTGGACACTAACACAGAAAAATCAGAAACGACTGGATGGAACTTATACAAACCTCCACTGGAATGAGCACCCTACAAAGGAAAGAATTTATGGGAAACTTCCTTCGATTGCAGACACAATTAAGCACAGGCGCCTCTTGTTCGCTGGACACTACATGAGGGAAGAGGATGAATTTATTACATCGCTCCTCCTGTGGAAGAAAAACACCCCGATCCGAAGTCGCAGAATGACTTTTCTTCAAACGTTATCGAGGGACTCAGGCATTGTGCCAGCGGATATGAGTAATGCTATGTTAGACCGAGACCTGTGCAAAACTGTTGTGCAAAACAACCCGGCCAGTGGAGCAGAAGGATGATGATGATTGCAATACAAATAAATGCTTCTGGTTATTCGATCACGTGAAGTAATACTACTGGACACCTGCTCTGTTGACAAAAGTCCGTGACTGAAAACACTGAAAAACGTTGAGTTGTGCAGGAGAACCAAAACGAGTAATATCTCGAATGACTACTCTACAATCGTCATGACCATCATCACTATTACAAGATTCTTCATAAATGTCATACCGCCAATTTAAATTACTTTGGGTCTCACAACCCACAACTGTAGGTACAAAGACGTACAATTTCTAGTTTCAATCCCGTTGAAGTATGAAACTTAATTTCAGAACTTTTTCCTGCATAACGACAGCGTTACGCCGTAAAAACTACAACAGAATTTAAGCTTCAAACCTGTAACAAACTGCAAGAAAATTTTGTCATGTGTAGAATCAAATGATCTGTCGAATATCACTGACACTTCAAACGTCTGTCCTCTCCTGATAACAAGGTCTTCCAAATCATAGCTGCTAGTGTGATGCTTTTCACGATTCACTTCTGCATGAAGTTCAACACTCTTTGGCCGAAGTTGTGTAGCTGAGGAAGAGAAGAACAGCTAGTTAACTAAGACCTACACTAGGTGCAAATTAAACCAAATTTAATAGAAAAGATGTAAACCAAAGCTATAGCTCATTCAAACCGTAAGTCAGCGCTGACTGGGAAGTAGTGAAGGATTATTATCTCTGGGAAGATGGAAGGGAACGTAGTGCGCCTCGCAACACAAATAAAACAATCAAAAATCCCTCAAACAGGAACATTGCAATCAGGTTTTTAAAGAACAGCCCCTCTTTTGACTTTCTGTATCTGAAACTTTTTTAATCTCTATAAAAAGCACTGACGTTTGTGACGTAAGTCCATTGTAAGAGTGCATTAATTAACTTTTGTATTGCAGTTGATGAATAGATTTATTGATGCTTGCAAAAATCAACTGAAGAGTTTGAAAACAAGCAAACAAGTACGTATTCCCCTTATATAGTTACTCAATCCCCGTTAGAAATCTGTCTTTTGTCTGGGCTTGCGGTAGAGAGAGTTGAGAAAATGCATTTAGTTTTTAATGTAACGCGCTATGTTTTGGAATCATCAGTTACAGGTGTACGATAGTTTTTTTTTTTTTTTTTTGTTAATCAAAAACGTTAATAACATTTAATTTGACTAGTAAATAGCTGATAATGGAAAACAATGTCCATAAAAGCGTTAAAGATATTACTCGTAGAAAAGGTTCAAAGAAACTGCCCTAAGCAAATCTATTATCTTAGATGGGGATTTTCCTCAATAAATATCTTAGTATTTATAATAATCTTTGTTAAAGTTTCAGACATTTTGATGATTGTAATTTCAATATTCTTTAAAATTTAATTTAATCAGACAGTATAACTATTCTTAGCAACTCTACTATCACCCTTTTTTCGTCTAAGGTAAGGATAAATACCATGTTTCTTTTTCTTGTGTTCTCGTAGTGCTGGATTATTCTCACGGAACACTTTATCACTTATAACATGGACGCGCCCTTCCAGTTCTTCACCAAGCCGCCTCCTTCTTTCGGCTCTCGAATCATCGCTTAATTCAAAGGAATAAAGCCCTTCTTTAGAATTTTTTAGCATTTGAATCCATAAATTTGATTTTGAAATCAAACAAAATCTTATCACCTTTATTTGTGATCTATTGAAATTTACTTGCGGATTGATTGCTTTGATGATAGTGAATTTCATTTAATGCTGATGATAATGGTGAGAGTGGTGACGATGTTAGTTACGTTCATCCTAATGGTGATGAACAAAGTGATAGTGATGTTGGTTGTGACACTGACTCTAATGATAATAATTGTGAGAGTGATGACGATGTTAGTGACATCCATCCTAATGATGATGAACAAGGCGATAGTGATGTTGGTTGTGAGTTTGATTCTAATGGCGATGATAATGGCGATAATGCTAAAAGTGAAGATATTGGTACTAACGTTGATGATAGCTGTGAAGTTGATTCTAATGGCGATGATAATGGCGATAATACTAAAAGTGAAGATATTGGTACTAACGTTAATGATAGCTGTGAAGTTGATTCTAATGGCGATGATAATGGCGATAATGCTAAAATTGAAGATATTGGTACTAACGTTGATGATAGCTGTGAAGTTGATTCTAATGGCGATGATAATGGCGATAATGCTGATATTGACGATGGTGTTACTGAGGCTGATGATGGTAGTGGTATAATTATTCCTCATGGTGATGATAATGGTGATAGTGAAGATAGTAGTAATGATGGTGGTTCTGACGTTGATCCTAACGGTATGTTCATAGTCACAACGATGTTGGTAGTGATGATGGTGGTCGTGACGTTGATCCTCATGGTGATGATAATGGTGATAGTGAAAATAGTAGTAATGATGGTTTTAATGACGTTGGTGATGGTAGTAACTTTGATCCTCAAGGTGATGATAATGGCGAAAGTAGTTATGATGGTGGCAATGACGTTGATAACGGTAGTGACATTGATCCTCATGGTGATGTATGATGACGGCGATAGTGACGATGGTATTGATGACGTGGTGGTAACAATGTTGATCCTAATGGTGCTGATCATAGTCATAGCGATGATGATGGTATTGAGGATCATGGTGATCGTGATGATAGTCATGATGCTGGTCCTAAGCGTGATGATAATAGTGATGGTAATGTTGGTGTTAGTGATCATAATGTCTGTGATGCTGCTACTGATGGTGATGCTAATGCTAATGATGACGATGATGCTAGTGATTTTATTGGTGATATTGATCCTAACCTCAAATGTACCAAAAATGAGTGTATTCACGTTTCTTGATTAATACTCCACCTAACTTAGCAACGCTCTTCAAATATGATTTTTCATCTCCGATACTTACAGCTCACCTTCCACACGTCTTCGTTTTGGTCTGTGAAAACAAAGACAGCAATTTATTATGCTGGGTTCGCTGTGACAAACCAGCTTTAAAATGCCGTTGGTTTTCTGGCAACAAATTAATGAGAAATTGGAATTATTGCGCAAGAATCTTAACATGGTTTTACAATGACGTCGTGCGATGTGTGCTCGGCTCGGGCACTGACATCACCATAACTTGTTTGAAGTGAGCTGTGACGAATGTTTATCATATTTTGTTCCCGCAAGCTGACTAGCATTGTACAAAATTATTTGTGGATGGCGATCTGGTTGAAGTCAGCAATAGCTGTTGGGAGTTCTGTATGCTCAACTGGCGGCAAAAATAGTTGTTACAAGTGCTATAATTACTTTTAGATCCGTCTTCACAGATGGTCAATTTGCCCGGTTCCCGGCCCTTAATAAGACCCCGGGGACTATAGAACTGCGCTTAGATACGATTCTTAACACACAAAACTCCCACAAAACAGTCTTATCTCGCCAAATATACTCAAATTATCATTTTGTTTATATGTAGTACCTTTTTCAGACATGAATTTCAAGAACGCCTCGTGTTAAGTTTTCAACGATTTCAGTTCCTGGGCTGACAAAATCAGTTCAGTCCCTTGCGATGGTAAGACAAAGAAAACAGTTTTCACTTTATTCTTCTTTATGTAACGAGAGCAATGAGAAATATTGTGAGAAGGAGAATGATAATAGTAAAAAATCTTTTTCCGAGCTCAGCAGCGACTCATTTGAGCTGGCGCTTATCTCCAGTTTCCATAGTGTTAAGTGGATGAGAGTCTTAGTTGACTCCCTATGGACGGGACACTAATCCATCGCAGGTTTACCTACCCCGGAAGGATGGAAAGCTGAGTTGGCTTAGGTGGAAAAGAAGATTTTACAAATATTCGAATCTCGGCAAAGCTGGGGATTGAACAGGGGGCCTTGTGGTCGGAAGGCAGAGATCTTACCAAATTTGCGCCAACCACGTCCACCCACGCCAACAACGTGCATTGAACAGATTCAAAAGTCTTGGTCCTCTTGATGCTAAGTTTGAATTATATAATTCAGTATTAATTATTGTGTTACTGTGTGGCACTTTTGTTCGAAAAAATCACACGGCGCAAAATTATAGAGGTATGTCAAATCGATGGGTCAAAAAGCTCGCCAGTCATTTGAGCGTACACTTTGATAAATGACAACTTTCGCTAGAGTAAAAGTTCATTGAAAACTCGGCCATTTCCAGTTCACCGCACTCTAAAGTTATGCATTAGACAAAATAACAGCACGTTAGTCTACCATTGTCAACACAATGCAAAATCGCGTGATCGATTTTTGACCAATTGTGCGCGCAGTTTTGGACTGTGGATCGTGAACGAAAGTTGCATATTAAATAATCATAGAAATCAATTATAAATAATGCATGCGTGCTTGTAGCTAGCTTGAAGCCAGTAACTCCACACATTGACGGGAATTAAGACCACTAAATTTAACAATAAGTGCTCCGTAGTAAAAGCGTTTCCCGACTTTACCGAAAACTTGTTAAAATGCTTTACATTGTTAAGTTTGAATTGGAATGAAAAATTAAAATAACTTGCGAGATAAAAGTGATTAAAACTGCTTCGAAACTCTGGTTTAGATTTTGGCGCCAAAAGATAATAATTATGTTAACTAAGCATCCGTAAGAGACTCAGACATCTGACTTTGATTTGTGATTTTTGGTAATCAATATTTTGCGACTCAGAGACCGTCCTTTTTCTGTAACTGTGGTAGGATTTTGTTTTCGAAGTATAATTATTGTAGAAGTATTCTATTGAATAATGTTTATTTTTTTGTTTGTTTGTTTTTTAGTTTTACGAAGCCCAAAATGATTGTTTATTTATTCTATTTTATTTTATTTTATTTTATTAACTTCGCCAAGACACAATTACAAAATACAAACAAGAAATAATAACAAAAGAAATAATTTCAGGGATTGGCAGGGACACCGCAACAGCTTACGCCAATTACTGCAGGCCCATGGTCTGTGGTCTGTGGTCATGGTCATTCGTATGATCAATGTTGTAGTCGTGGCCAATAGTTTCACATTTGTTTACAAATCATTCATTAACATACATAATTTTTTATTTTTGTCTAGAACCACCAAGATGGCAAGTCGGTGTTTGAAGTCGTTACAGAAGATCTCAATCAAATGCCAATCGTAGATTTCGCACCAGGAGAAATGAAGCCAACAGACGAGTTCGGTTTCGAAGTTGGGCCAATCTGTTTTAGTTAGTTTATCTTAATAAACAAATCTCTCGGTAGTTACATTTCCTATTTGTTTTATTCTAAAATTTTCAATACCTCCGTGGTACCCTACGCTTAATACTCTTTTCGTTGAACAGTCCTGTAAGACTGTAGTCATGTTTCAAAATGGTGAAAACACACTTGGTCCGAAAAAAAGAAACAGCGTGACCTTAAACAAGGTGTTATCTAATAAGATTATGTAACTGTGTGTAAGTCACAGTTTGTGCATCCAATAAATTTGACTTCATTCCATTTTAATCAAACCATTTTGTGATATACTCATAGTTTTACTTCAGAGGGAGACCGTGGAGGTTGAAAGAGACGAAGTTTTGTATTTTAAAATCGCTACTGGTATTAAATGTACGTTTATTCCTGAATATAAATTAAACGAGATATTGTTTATTGATATTAAAGAAATATTGTAAATCCAGACTGCCCATCCCTACAGACATCTTGTGTAAAATTGGTTAGTGTTTCCTTATCTGGAAGAGAAAGGTGCTTAATTGTTACTGCTTTTGCTGTTTTATTTAAAAAAGATTTTTTTTTTGTTCTAACGTAAACGTAACTTGTCATATTCAAGACGTGCAACATTTATTACAATACAAAAACAATAATACACATTAAATTGCAATATAATGCACTTCAGTGAAACTACAATATGATGCAAAAAATGATTACGTCAGACAACGCTTTAAAGTTTCTTAAGTCAAATGTTTTCCTGTAACTGTTTGCAGTCGACTATGATCACTTGTTTTTAGTATTTTAAACCACACCGCTGCAAGCAGTGCACATTAGTTATATTGTGAAATGCTCTCGGCTGACAAACCACAACACCAGGACTATCCAGCTCTATCATTTTAAAACAGATAGCGTTGACTGATGTTCGCCGGAGGCTCTGATTTTCGAGTTAATCTGTTTGTCCGGAAAGTTCAGCCAACTGTAGATCTATGTTCTGTAGGTTTAAGTTCGCCGGGAAAGAGATCTTTCAAAATAATTTTAAACGTGAATCTTGTAGTCTAGGCTCCCTGTGAAACAACCTAGTTTAAAATTTTCTTTTCCGGATCATACTAGTTTGTATTCTGTGACATATCGCACTATATAAAGACCATAAAGAGCGTTATCATAAAACAATTGTTTTTGTTGTATTAATAAAAAGAAGCAAGGTTTATATTGAAAGATTTTATATCAAAGGTCTTGCATAGCATCACAGTATACGAAGAAGAGAACAAGCTACCCCAAAAGATATTTTAATGAAACTTTGTCGTTGCACCAGATTTTGAAAGGTTAGTTCTCTAAAGTTGCTTTTCTATGAAACAGTTTTGTTGCACCTTTTGTTTTCCTTTGGTAGAAAGAGTTTGGTAAGTGTAATGTATCTATGTTCTCTTGGACAATAAGCTACCCAACCCTTTCGGAAGCAGAAATAAATAATTCTCTCCTCTTTTTAAAACTATCCCTAAGGCAACTATTTGCTGCGAGCGAAACGAGCAGAAAGTATACTCGTGCATGGCTTTTGCTTAGGTCCAGGTCCCTGGTCCCCTGGTTTGTGGATTTCGTGGATCGCTTCGTTTTCGTGATTTTTTCTAACAACCTAGAGGGCCCTGGGAACTAAGAGTGCCAAACTACGTTGAACCTGAGTGCGTACGAAAACATATTGATCGTTGAAGTTTAATCGAAGTTCGCACATGGCCCAGGTTGTCGTGCAGGTTGTGTTCGACGTTTGTGTGGATTTCTTTGTCTTGGTAAGTGTTGAAATTTGCAATTAATATGTACGTTTTAGCAAGTAGAGTAGTCTAAGACTGAGTCGCATACACAGGAAACCCAAACAATCTTTTATTAAACTTTACAACCACTTAAAGTAAGTCTTGCTTGCATTGTACTTTGAGCGCTTACGTACGTGGCATCGTATCGTGTTGCAGCCAATCACACACTTAAATGTATATGTTTGCAGTGGTCACGTCTACCTATTGAGTGACAATACTCTGTCCTTAAGATCTCATTGGAATGTGAAAATGATTTTTACCAGCAAGTAATGGCATTATAAGATGGCAACATACAAGAGCCATATGCGCAGTTTGAGCGCCTTTTGTTTTTCAAAGCTGGTCTCCTTGCTACTTTATGCGCGACAAATAACAAAAACAACAACAATACTTTATTTGTGTCCTCATGGTGTTACAATAGGTACAAGTTACTTTATTGTGATAATAGTATCAGAAATAGGTGAGGATCACAGCTACTTAAGAGGGAATGTCCACTAAGACCGAGCGAAATTGAAAATAAGTGGCACATGATGAAAAATCGAATTTCTTCATATTTCGTCCAAAGTTAGCCTATGGTATGGTAAGAAACGTGCGGGT
>JANCMA020182118.1:0-13576 GCA_024336925.2 Zoanthus solanderi | reverse complement strand
CCTTCACATTCTGATCCCATTCATTTTCTTCATTCATAATTCTTTCCATGTGCTCTTTCCATACTTTTCCTCTATCTCTCTCGCTGAAATTCAGCCTACCATCAATACCTCTTATGCATCTTCCTCCCTCAACATCTTTCCCATCTTTTTTCACAGACTTCACCAACTTAAACACCTTGTTTGGATGCTTACTCAGCTCTCTCAGCTCCCTCTCAGCCGCCTCCTTCATTCCTTTCGAGACCACCTTCTTTGCCCTATTCTTCATGTTCTTATATCTTGCCTTATTTGCCTTAGTCCCACTTTTACTCATCTCCTTGCGGTAGAAAGAAAAATTAGCATCATTTTCTATTTTAGTCTTGAAGAGAGTCTTAAACCTGCGTATCCATCGTTGTTCAGTTTTAAAAGCTGTAGTATCTTTATCAGTTATATCTACCGCTGACAGCAAATCACTAAAGAAATAAACAAATCAACTGGCATGCAGAGCTCACCTGTAACGGGCGGATTGACAAGTACCTCACACAAAGTAAGAAACTTGTGAGAACCAGGAACGTGTATATTAACGTATCTCCCTTTTAAGGGAGGTAAGCACGGGAATGTGACGTACTTCCCCTGAGGCACACTATTTAGCCCCCCACACTGCTGGTTGTTGTTTCCATCGTTTTCAAGAAGGCTACCTGAAAGACATCATCTTCTTGGTGAAACAATAACTGGGATATCATCAGTTGTTAATTTGATAATCAAACTTCCACAAGAGCTCAACGATATGATTTAATTATATCCATTACATTTGTATACCACAAACTATCAAACTTCAATGTATTTCCTTTTATGGAATCCTGACTCAAGATATAAGAACTTAGAATCTAGCTAGCGGTAATATTAATTTACTTTACCACTTCAAGGAAAAGAAAAATGTAACCAAGGTAGTCCTAGTCCCTGTCGAGAGAGATCATAAATAGTCAAGGGAGAACCAACAATCAATCAATGAACCAAAATTCAGTCAAGGATATTTGGAGAACAATCTATAGTATATGGAATTTAATCTAGGGTATATGGATAACAATCTAGGGGAAGTTGAATCTAGGGTGTATGGGTAATAACCTAGGAGAAGTAGAATCTACTCTAGATTATATGGATAACAATCTAAGTTGTCTGAATCCAATCTAATATAATTTGTATGTCCCACTTATCCTCCCTCGAATATTATCTTTACAGTTTATAAGTAGGTATATCGGGAAGCTACAAAGCTCTTGGCCTTTGGCAAAACAACAAATCTAAATATTATAAATGGAATACTGCGTTGGTGTTTCTACAGAAAGAGTTTTATAAATTCGTCGCTCCGTCACTCCTTCGTCACTTCGACGATGGACTACAGTCCGAAACGTAAGTTCCAAAATTCTCCAACTACTGTGTATAACTTATCAATAAATCTAAGTAGAACGCTCTTAGGGTAAATTTATTCCAATTCAGGGTATCTGGAACCAACGAATGGTTTATGGAATCCAACGTATTTTGAATCCAAAATCGCAGATCCAGAATCTTATCTATAGTATGTATAATCCATTGTAGAGTGTATTGAGTCCAATTAAAAGCATTCAGAATCTAATTTAGGGTACATCAGTAGCCAATTACCAGGAGCGTAATTGTAGGGTACATCCTGCCATCAGCACAGTCACAAAAGTGTCTATTTTTGGATCCCGATTTCCCGCGAAAAGTAGTTACCATGATGACTGCCGCAAAAGCGAAAAATATGGCGAACAAACTATTGGCATGGTCCACGATCTCCTGGAGTGATGTAATAAAATCTCACATCGTGATTAGTCAGATACGACACCCTTTGTTTCGCGGAAAAAGGAAATCTAAAAATAGACACTTTTGCGACTGTGCTGATGGCTAGACCCAGTATGGGAGAATCACGCTCCTGATAATGGGCTCTTGCATTAACTCATTCCGCATTTTGCAACAAATAAGCTATAAACCAAGGCACGATCCTTGTTGACCGTTAGTCTGTAAAAGATCTTTTTCCTCTTACTTCGCAGCTTGTCAATGAAGATGGACCTGACTGTCATTCTTATGAAAGCAGAAGAATTATTTTACAGATATTGTGACCGTTCAATTCTAGACTCTTTTCAGCTTGTAGACATGAATTGCTCAGCGAAGCACGTAAATATAAACTCTAGTGTTTGAATGGTCTTGTTAGTAACCGACCTAGCTGTTCTATCTTAAACCTAAGGCAAAACTACACATTCTCTGGCCCTGATCCAATTATTACTGGGTATTTTGATCTGTTCAGACCAGCAACCATTAGGACGTTTAACAAACAACCACAGAAGCAATGGTGTTGATTGTGAAAAACCTTCCTGACTGATTTTTTTTTTTGTTCCGCAAATTTATTTTTTACATCAATTTTGTAAGTAATTTTTTTCCTAAAAAGGTCATTAAGACCTTTAGTGGTAAATTCGTTTTTTGGCCGAGGGTGTCGTCCACTTTTTTCATCATTTTCTTGAACATCCAAAACGTACGTTGGGGGTAGAGGGTCAAGGCAGATGTACGCTTTTTCGTTTTAAGAATGATAGTCTCTTTTAGCAAAATCGATTTGAAGCTGTATTAACAGCAATCAATATTTTGCACCTAGATGTAACTATAAGATAAACAATACCAAAAAGTCGTCATTTTAATGTTTTAAAGGAAGGGAGGGGGTACGAAAAAAAAGTATGTTTTGTACGATTTTGAAAATGATAAAATAATGGACGCCCCTTTAACTCCCTATCAATAAACTTGAATTCTTAATGAACTGACGCAGGAACCCAGTACATACGTCCGTAAATCAGTTCGTTGAAATTCCGATTTCCTTCATGCAGCTGAACCACTCCACTACGATTATCGAGAACTCTTTTAGACCGCTGATAACAAAAACTTGGCTCATATCTTAAAATATCTTATGAGCCTTTTTCATCATTTATCAGGATATCGAAAAAAGTAAATTTTACTTCATGTAAGCTTGTAATAGACATTCTTTAAATTGAAGAAGTATTTCGTAAAACTAAAACAAGCACCATCAGGCTTGATCTATTTTCAATTAATATAAATGAAGTTGGGTTTTTTTTTTTTTTTGCCATAAATGATAACCTTTTGATAGTTTGCGATCAAAAATTCAAAAGATTGAATAATTCAAAATTCAGCTGCGGGTGACTCGCAGTTTTCTGGCCACACAATGAAACGGTTGCTAGGCAACAAAAATTTTAAATTTGTGTATCAAATGAAAATAAGTAATATAATAAAACTTGCAAACACAGAAATTTCGGAACCTGCAGTTTCCATAAAAACAAAAATGTTTTTTAAAACATTTTTTTTCTAGCACTTTAAACTTGGATAATTTTAGGAAAAGTCAAAAGATTTGAGGTTAACATTCCCATCCGTTTAAAAGTTATCTAAAAAACGAGAGAGGAGGGATTGTTTAACCGGGAATAGGGTTGAACCGGAGGATACAGCCACCAAGAAAGGAAAAAATACCTCAATAGATACCCTGTTTAAAATCTGGCCCTATCGGCACGGGAGAAGAAGGTATAAATACGTGACGAAAAATGGATAAGATACATTGAAACGTAATAAATTTTGTTTGTAAAGCTTAATTAAAAATGGTAACTTATTCTAAAATCGAGTCTCTACATGTTCCCTGGAAATATGGGGTCCGTTTCAATAGACGCACAAAACAATTAAAAGTTTACGTTAATCATCACGTTTTCCCAACACTTTCTCTAAATTTCATCCCTACTAGGTCTGCCAATACCTCTAGCCATTGTTCAGTTTGTTTGGAAGAGCAGAATTGCATTCTTAAAATTTGTTTGGCTTGACTTTGGCCATGGTCGTATAATTTTGAATTCACCAAACCGCTGCACTCATTGAATTTACAAACTCTTGCCAACAACACTGTTTTGAAGGCACGGAGTATTAGAGCATTTACACTCAGTCCCAAGACACACAAAAGACAATAGATTTCGCGGCTATGTAGGTGCCAGAATAAAATGATTGTTGACGGCACACTAACATGATACTGTTGCAAGCTTTACAATATTTTTTTTTATGTTTCCTTTTTAGAGTTTGCACGTATATTAAATTGATTCAACATGATTACTTAAAGCTGGATACAGTATTCGACTTATGACCATAATTTTTAAAACTTATATTATTTTCCTGCAACAGTCTCAGTAAAGCATCGACTGTCCAGAGCGAATTTTTGTGCTAATTTTTTCCTTTGCGAGTTTGTATTAAATTGAGCGAATACACGGTCAAGAAGGCCGCCTTTAAAAGCATTAATTTACTGCATCAAGCGATCACAACGTAAAGTAATTTGTGCATCACAACGTACATATCAGCTGACAGCGGACCGCTCGTTCCCAGCCCAACCTCTCTCCGCACTGAGTGGAAAAATGAAGGGCCTTTGACACCACAAAGAAGCTAGTATGGTAATACACTCGTATCAACAACCTGGTAAAAGACGAAGAAGAAAACATCTTGACAAGGTAGGATGAACAGTTACAACGATGGGTAGATCACTTTAGCGAACTACTCAAAAGACATTTGCCTAGGGAAATACCATCCATTCGTCAGACATCTTCAAAATTGGAAGAAAACAGTGTAAGGCCATCCAAAGAAAAAATCGTTAAAGCTATTACGAAATTGAAGTCAGGAAAGGCGGCAGAACCTGATAATCTACCACGAGAGGAATTTAAAGCTGATCCACACACAACTGCAGACACGCTGTGTGAACTCTTTGGAAAGATTTGGTTAGAAGAAAAGAAAATGCCAACTGAGTGGAATGAAAGCTACATTATCAACCTCCCCAAGAAAGGAGATAGAATAATTAAGATATAAAATATGTTCTCCGTGCCTTCATAGCCTGGTGAAAACCAAGGCGAACATTTGGGAAAATTCGAAAGCTGATCCAGAGTGTCGCGCGTTTTCACCTGCTCGAGAATTCTCATACTTTGCCGAGGTTCTCACCAGGCTATGAAGGCACGGATAACATGTGAAAACATACTTGTAGACCAATCAAAACGCATGTACTATCTAAATTATTTTATAAGTAATTTTACGGTACAAGCATTTTTCGTTTTCGAAAAACGGCATATTTAGCATTTCATCTTCTGCGACCCAAATTATTTTTTTGCGTAGAAACGCAATATTTTGCGTAAATGAAAATCCTGTCAGTAATAAAAGACTCGCATCGGTATATTGACTATATTCGATATCAATATCCATAATAATACCGATATCACGATAGGTACGAGGCCTATATTCTATGTGTACCTGCAACAATGCCAATTTAAGTGCCATTAATTATCAGGACTATATCCGTAACAACGTCAATATCATTACTAGTATCAGAACTATATATACCTATAGTGGTCCCAAAGTCAGTATTAGAGTAATACTAGGAACAGTGTTAATATCTGTATAATTATCATAACCATATCCCTAACCAGTCCCAGGATCAAAATCAGTTTTTGTATCAAATTAAATCCAATCTCAATACTCGAAACACAGGGTTTTCACTGTTTACTGGACGCGAAATTCAAGGACTTTTCCATGACTTTCCAGAATATTTTAACAAAATCAAAACCTTCTCTATCATCTAAGACTTAAGGCCCTTACACATACTTCGACAAAACACATACTGTATAAACAAGCTTTGTTACTCGTCTTTACTGAGTTGGCCGAATTCTGACAAAGAAAGAACAGGCAAATGCGCCAGATTGCTTGTGTCAGACCTATATCCAGTAACAGTCCCCGCAACAAAGCCATGATCAGTAGCATTATTATTCCCAGGATCAAGATCATTGCTTGTGTCAGACCTATATTCAGTACCAATCCCCGCAACAAAGCCATGATCGTTAGGCATTATTATTCCCAGGATCAATATCATTGCTTGTGTCAGACCTATATCCAGTACCAGTCCCCGCAACAAAGCCATGAACAGTAGCATTATTATTCCCTGCATCAAAATCATTGCTTATGTCAGACCTCTATTCAGTCCCAGTCCCCGCAATAGTGACACATTTATTCCAGTATTATCATTTTCATGAACGGTATCAATACCAATGGTAAAACAGTGATACCAACCAGGCTTCATTCTTTGTAAGTACTGTAACTTTTAATTATCAACATTTATATTTCTAATACAATGCGTTTCATGTACAATAAATGAATTTAAAAGTGAATTTAAGAAGCTACATCTTCACTTCGTCAATGTCGATAAGTCAGGATGATCATACAAAATCGTATAAATTCATTGAAACTGGTATTTCTAGTAAGGGTTCATAAAATATTAGCAAGCTTTGAATTGAATCTCGACACCAACTACATAGCTTATTTAACAATTATAATTCATCCTACTTTTACGACAAAATACGAAGTTCCCTACTTTAATTACTTTACATTACATTAACAGCTCTAAGTTAAAAATCCTACTATCACATTGAGTGTTTTTTCCAAGAGAAGACAAAACCCCTAGCGACTGCTTTTATCATATCATTCCAGGACGTTTTAACTTTTTAGAGTGTAAAACTAATTCAAAACGCCAAATTCCCTATTTTCGAAAATTAATGAAACCCAGAATTACTTATAGGTTTTATATTGCATTTTCAAACTGCCGATATGCTGATGAAAAGCCTTATTAAGAAAAGAATGTGACAGTTTGATGAAATAAATTGAACGGATCTATACTTAAACGTCATATTGAATGTTCTGTTTGTCTGGTTGTCGGTAACAGTACTAAATGCTACTATAAGGATCTAATCCTTCAAAGTAAGAACGTCATCGACGATACAAACTAATTTTAATTTTTTCCTATTAAACTTTGTTATTACAGCTAATAAACTACAAGTTTTCTGTAAGAATAAGAAAAAGGTTGGTTCTAAGATACCACTTAATTGTTTTCCAGAATTCTCCAAGAGCTCCAGAGCTAAGGAGACTTTCCTTATACTGAGACCCACTTAGTACTGCCTAGCCAGCCAATCAAACTAATTGTCTCAGTCGCACAGTTTCGCGACCAAATCTTCGAACACATCCCCAGCAGGGTCCTCAAGGGAGGTGTTAGTATGTTCCAGTGAACGTTTTAAGGTGAATCCTCTCGTGCCATTTGGTCCAGTAGGATTGCGGATAACTTCAACCCTACAGCAAAATAAATAAACCAAGCTTTAAAAAACCTCCGGACTTTGAGTTCTGAATTAGCTTAAATTAACCTTGGACGGGCGTTGCTGGGGCAGTTGGTAAGATCTCTGCCTTCCGACAACAAGGTCCCCAGTTCGATCCCCGGCACTGCCAAGATTTGAACTAATTTGTGTGACTTTCTTTCTCGCCAAAGCTAACTCGGCTTTCCATCCTTCCGGGGTAGGTAAATGAGTATCAGCGTTTGCTGGGAGCTAACCTACGATGGATTAGTGTCCCATCCAGGGGGCGTGCAAGACTCTCATCCGCTTAACACTACAGAAATCGGAGATAAACGCAAGCGCCATGGGCCACTTGGCTCGTAAAGGATTTATCTTAAACTTTTTTTAATTAAACTTGTGACGTATTTTACAAGCAAATGTTTATGAATTTTCAGTGTGAAGAAACAGGTTCTTTCATGGAGTACTCAACTTTTCGGCATCACATTTTCACACAATACAACTACTGGGACTCATAACTAATTTCCACTCATCCACCTTCCTTCTTTTTGATTACTCTTACTGTAAATATTTCTCTGTTACAACAATTAAAACCATTTCAACAATAAATCTCCCCTCTTCACAAGAACAGACGACACATTGCTAATTGACCAGATTTTAAAACACAGAAAAATTACGTGAATGCATAGCGAGCCGTTTCCCTATCCAAACTGTAAACGTATCACAATTTTTAATAAAATTATAGTGGCCACTTTGGAGTATTTTCAAGAGAAAATATATTTATTCTAAGCTTCTAAAATGGATGCTCCGTCATCAGTCGTGGAAACCCCAGAAATCTGTGAACGTACCTAATTAAAATACCAGTAAGCCCTGTTTACATGATGGGTTGGAGTGGTTGGAGCAGTTCATACGATTTCTGCTTTCCGACCACAAGGTCCCCAGTTCGATCCCCGGCTCTGCTGAGATTTGAATCTTTGTGTCACTTTCTTTCCCGCCTAAGCTAACTCAGCTTTCCATCCTTCCGGGGTAGGTAAATGAGTACCAGCGTCTGCTGGAATCTAACCTGCGATGGATTAGTGTACTGTCCAGGGGGAGTCAAAGACTTTCACCCGCTTAACACTACAGAAACCGGAAATAAGCGCCGACTCCATGGGCAACTTGGCACTGATGGGCGTTAGTATATAATCACGTTATTAGTTCTATGTCCTGCCCCTCTCTTAAGGGTCAGAAAAGGAAAAAAATGATTCCTATTTCAAAATATCAAATTTCTTTCAAATCTGATCAATGCATATAATGCATTACAAGACTACTTATTATACCGTATTACTCACAATTGTGTTGTATTGTATGATCATGGTTTGACATTTTTGCGAATAGTTTGGACTCTGTCTAAGCCTTGCATGTGTCTTACAATTGTCTGTGTTTTTGTTTGGTTTTCTTTTCGTCTGTGTTCTTCGACGAACTAAAATATTTTTAGTTTGTCCCCCTGAACCTGACAGCTTCAAAGTTACTTCAGGATGCCAGTTCCCTTGATTATCATTAACTAATTTCCCTAACTTTAAATATATAATCCACTTAATGGAAAACAAATTGTCTTAAATAGAGTGAATGGGCAACAAGTTTGCGATTTACTAATCAGTAACACTGTTCACTTACTTGATGCCATTGTCATTGATGCTGTTATTGATGATAGCCAATTTACGAAGAAGCCGCTCTGGACGTTGATTATCGCTGATGAAAATACGAGGTGTAAAACTATCAATACGGAAACACTAACCGTTTTTGGGTTATTTTTTAATGATCGTTTCCAGGGGTTTCAATTAGCCTTGGAGCAGGAGGGCATTTAGATTTGGCACCCGAGCAAAGTTTATGCAAATCTGAAAATATTAAAGAATTTATAGTTGCAGAGATGCCGAAAGCAGCCAGGCAAAGCCAACATCACAGCCGGTAAATTTGCCAGGTACCCGCCCCTTAATGAAACCCATGCCAGTTTCATGGCCGTGCAGAAAATTTTGGAGCTTTTCAAGGAGTGTTCAATGATAGACTTTTTGTTATTGGATTTCTTTAGCAACAAAACGTTGTAGATGCCGGTGTAATGCAAGAGAAAAAAGGTTGGAGAAATAATCAATGAGGAAAAAAATAAATAAATTCTCGTACCTTAAAATAATAGTTTAAAGATTGATGTTTCATATTAACATATTTTGACAAGACATGTTGCTTTGTAATTCAAGGAGAACTTTTTATTCTTATTCATTATGATGGACTTTATTGAAAGGGTCCAGTAATAAAATAAGCTAAAGATTAGTTAAAGATTGTAAATAATATGCATCAAAAACAGTCTAGGTAGAGCACGAAACACGCTGACAAGATCCATTTAGTGTCACTAAACTTACCTTAATCGCCTCACTGCACATGCACTAACTTTTCCATTCCTCTGGTTTGGTACAATGACAAATTCCACTTCGTCACCAGGCTGATTGGAAAAATCAATGATAATATTAGCATCAGGGACATTCTGTCATTGCTCTACTGGAGAAATTTGAAAGCCACAGTCACAGCTGCTTGAAAATAGCTAAACTACCGAGTAAAACACACACATTTTATTTGATCTGAGCTAAAAATGAATCTCTTAAAGATTCAGGCTGGCAACTCCCAACTCGTCAACTCCCCCACTATAATCCTGAAACGATGCCTCTATGTGTTTAACAAAAACCAACAAAACTAAGTAATTTATCATTTTTGGACATCGCTCTCCAATTTCTGTTTTGGATGTATCTGTAAATTTAGCACTGAAGACAGTAATTTTGACAGCCAGCCTAAAACTTTATTTTTATTTACAAACAAATGTTTGTTGACAACACAAATAAAGAACAAATATATTAACACGTATGTCGTTACTTGCACGAAGAGGAACTTCACAATACCTGCAAGTCAACTTCTCCTTCCACTTCACTCATGTGAAAAAACAAGTTCTTTGATTCTTCGCTCTCGTAGGCAATAAATCCAAACTGTTGGGGAAAAATGTACCAATTGTCAACTCTTTGGTTCGATAATGAACTCAGAGCAATCGATTAACACAATTGTCATACCTGGCCTTTTATTGACTCGATACGAGCACGAACAAACTGCCGCAACGCTCTAACTTTGGCTGCCATTTTCTTCCTACCTGGTTCGCCTGCGGTCACATAGAACTGAACCTACACAATGGAGTAGAAAAAATCAAATTACAACAAAGTCAGGCTATAGAACTCAATCATTCTGTTTGCAAAACGGCTATTTAAATTTGGTTAACATCTACCAAAAATTCGTTTTAAAAAATGAACACCATCCTTCACCAGTGAAGGAAAAGCAAAGATATTAGACAGTTTCTCCATAAAAACATATCCTAGCTGGTTATTAGAATTAGTTTTTATTCCAACTTTTATTTTTTCTTTAAAACTTTAACCTCCAAATTAAAGTGTAACTCTAATCATTTACATAGTTCAATATTGTATATCATACAAGAGATTTTTGGTTAACTTATTATTTACAACCTACTTCACTTTCATACAACTTTGGGTAGCGAACGAACAAGAATAAATAAGAACTGAGCATTAAAAAATACATAAAATTATTCGATTTTGATTTGATGAGAATAATGCAGACCCCAAACCCTAATAAGAACGTACCAAATCATTTGCTTTGGTGGCGTTTGGTTGGAACAGACCACGGAAATATAGATGGAAGGCGAGTTCTGTTCAACTTCCCAGTGTTTTGAGAAAATGCGCATGTTCGAGGAATCAACTTTAAGACTATCGTTTTTTGCAATAGAAAATAATAAATTTTCATTAATTCTTCTTGATTTCTTACAATAAAATGCTATATCAAGAGAATCATATCGATGGCTGTTATTACAACCAGGAACACAGCAGTTGTATTCCATTTTCTCACCACCTGCCAAAGGCAAAACACTGATAAAATCAACAATGCAAACATACTCAGGGTTCGAAAATCATTTCAAACAACCAGGGCAAATTTTATTCCCTGGTCACCCTTAGAATCAGCTATCAGGGGCTATTTGGTACATTCCTGAGGCAATTTCCATTTTAATGTATATTTTCCATTAAAATGTATATTTTTGGAATTTTTACTATTATATTGGTTGGCATTTTAAAAAATTACTGGTTCAAACACCAGAGAAGCAGTTTGTGACAAGGAACATCCATCATTTTGATTATAAATTGTCAAAGTGCACCACCTAAATGCTCGGGCCAACAACAAGTACCAATAAGGAGAATTTATACCTCTTTGAATGGATAAAAACTGTGAACAAACATCTGGATAAAACGAAGAAATAAAAACACGATAACTGTGATATTTAGTTTTACTAGAACTTTAGTTTAACACAACTCTAAAACAATTATTGTAGCGACATCTTTGTAATCTAACAAAACGCTTTTCAGCTGCAAGGCTTTGTTCTCCTTCATTCACTTTGAAATGAAGAGCTTAAGCACCGGAACATTTTTTCACGACGGAGGTCTTTTTTCCTTGGGTGGACTGGATCGAGAACGGCGTTTTTGGCACGAATTTTTGACTTCAGCAGCGCGCGTATTACAACGACGGACACGCGCAGGGTAAAAAGGCGCAAAAATTAACTTTGAAGAGCCCAGTCGTAAACAAACTTTAAATTGTAAAATTGGTTACACATATGGCAAGAACGGGGTGCAAAAGTCAGTGTTAAAGTAATTGTAAGTAAATGATTTACTTTATACAAAGATGTATTGACGATTTGTTCCGTGCTTGAAGCCATTCCTTCGATAAAACAACTTCGCAGTTCTGACAGACCTACAAGGAGGCAAAAAGCAGCTTGTAGGCCTCCGTGACGATCACCAGGACCGCATGACGTGTTCAGATACGCGACATCTGCTCACAGTTTAGTGACAGTTGGCCTCCGCGACAACAAGAACGCCTGGTGCTTTAAAAACTCTCTAATGAAGCTGCAGTACCGGGGAACTTCATAAACGTTAACTATAGGTAAGTTTTTTTTTTCTTTCACCTGTCACTGTCCTAGCAACTGAGCGCAGTTTGACTAGCAAGATTAAAATCTCAGCCTCAGGCTAACTGTTGTTAATGGAAATGGTTTCACTTTGCTACAGTGGAAAAATGCTTAGTGAGACTTCAACCATTGTGTGTTCTCACAGCAATAAATCATTGCTAGAATGAAAAAAAATGAGTTAAACGTCAACGACACAGGACGCCCCTTTGAAATTAAAGACAACAACCTTCGTTAATTATACCCATGATTATTCAATATTTCCTTGAATTAACTTCTGCTCCATTTCGTCTCAAAAATGAAAAAGAACACAAGAAATGCGCAATTTTGTGGACGATGTTTTGATAAATTTTAATTTTTCACAACTTTTTACGAATTTAATCAAAAATTTATATTTAGCCCAATGATTTATTTCTAAATATATCAGTTGCTCCTACAGCTGCAGAGTCTTTTTATTCACTATCTTGGTGGATAAAAATACCTTGTAAGATTTTATTGATTTTCAAATTCGTATCAATTTCCAGGACTATCTAGATTCGTTTAAAATTTTTAATAAAATGTTGGAGTATTAAACAAAATAACTATAGAACGGAATATAAGTTTTAACTATTTACCCGATCTCCTGGCTGAAGCAAGGTCTTTTTATCAACCAAGCTAGTGATTCCATACTCCACTGTGAATACGTCATATGTGGCACCATATTCCCCATTAGCTCCCACTTCAATTCCACTGTACTTCTGATCATCAGATGGACAGCTTTCTATTAAACCTGCATACTCGGGTTGCTTTAATAGAACAAAAACATTAGATCACAAAACGTGTACCAGATTATTTCACCATCAACATCTCGAGCCATTAGAGCACCGGAACATTTCTTCAGCATGAACAAAAATTTATAAGAATTCTTTACACAGAGATCTTGGCGTAAAAATTTGGTTTAAGATTGAAGAAATTAACCATGTTCTTCATGCCTTCATATCCTGGTGAAGACCAACGCTAACGTTTGGAAAAATTCATGAGCAGATCAGTGAAAATCCGAGACGCACGTCATTTTCGTGCTTCATAGCGCTATATGAAAACACACTTTTTGCCCAATCAAAATATAATATCTTAATTATTTTATAAAAAAGGTTAATCTTGAATATGAGGCGCTCAAATGTATAGAAACCTCTCTTTAGTTGGTTTACTTTATGTGATCAGGGTCCAGTCTGTACAACATGTTAGACCATGTACTACGTAAGTAATAATAATTATAATAATAATGTCCTTTATTCGCCATTGTACTTATTTTAATTATATTTACATTAATAATATTGCATAATTTGTACATATAAATAGCCTGGAGTTGATATAATCCTAAGATTTTCGAGCCAGT
>JANCMA020182014.1:0-13576 GCA_024336925.2 Zoanthus solanderi | reverse complement strand
GCGTCGATTTGGATCAACCACAAAATCGAGATTTTTTCCGCCTGCTCAAGATTATGATTGCGTTCTCCTGACGTCGAGCGCAAAAAGCATTTATCTGGAGGCTTACAACCAGATATTTTCTGACACGTAGAAACAGACCTGAGGTCCATTGAAAATCGTGTGTTTTTGAAACACTGGATGAAAATGTCCCAGAGCTCTCATTTATAATACTACTTATCATTATATATCACCGAGTAGCAATTTTGATAAAGCTTTCTTTCACTTCCAAAGCAAACATGCATGACTTTTGGTTCTTAGTAGCATGTGATGGGCTCATACGATTTCGAAAACGATTGGCCATGAGTACTTTTAGGCAAACTGCAAAATAATGACAAAAAAAATTGAGTAAAATTGAATATTTTTGGTTATTTATCGCAAATATTTTGGCCCCACTCAATCGGATTGCGAGAATTAATTAGAAAATTAAATTAGATTTTAACACCTCTCTTTACTTCTCGGCCGTTCAAGCCCCTACTTCTTTTGCGGACCATAACCTAAACGAGAAACAGTGCTTCTAGTTCTAGTTGTGCTTTTACTAAGTACTGTATTGCGGGAGGCAAACTACAAGATGCATTTCAGCTTTTTCTTAAACTGACTTCTCTTTTTTCAACCAATCTTAGCCCCTTTGTTCAGTATAAAAGTTGTTCTTTTAACTAATATCATACACCCTATGTTTTTATTTCATCCTGTTCAACTACATGCAACTATTAATTAAGGTTGTTAGGGCTAACTACAAAATTTGACAAGTTACCTTAGTCCTCAGGTTCTATAATTATATATTACTGTTATTCTATTCCTTTTCTATTTCTATACTATAACTCTTAGCTTTATAGTGTAAATAGAATTATTAAATATACAAAAATAATGTAAGAAGATCTTATTAATAAACTCCGGCTCAGAGTCCACGTATTTTTGGGACAACAGTAAATCATTCAAATAATAATGAAAAAAACAAAGCTTTTGTATGTATTTTAACCGTATTTCGAACGAAAATTACAAGATGCATTAAAATTTACACTGAGCTTTTCTTAATTTCCAGCCAATCAGAATCTTCTTGCCTGCCGCGCGCGCGGACCGTTCTTCTTAAAACCTGTTATTCAGTTATAAAAATGCGTGTATTTATTTTAATAAACTTTTAAAAAAGACTCAATTATAAAATCTTATATCACTTAAACGTTATTCCTCCAATATTCTGTATTCTTCTATAACTTTAATTTTTGACACAATAATGTTCGTTACTCTTATATTCCATATATTTTCCTCATATTGTTTACTATTGTATACATTTTTTTTTCATTACAATATTACATTATATATTTACATTATATATATTTTTTTCCTGTGCATTGTCTCGTAATATACTAAAATTTAAATGACCTTAATACTAGTAAATAATTAACATATTAAAGCTAGCTGACCTAGTATAGCCCGTATAGGTTAGTTCAAGCTAGCACCTAAAAATATGGTAAGATATCTTTGCAGTCTGTAACTTATTTTATTTAATATTGTAGGTGCTAAATAAAAAATTGTCATTGTCATTGTCAAGAGGAATGGCATGATGCTTAGCAGCCGAGGTGGACGCAGCTCTAGTGCTGTGTCCTTTAAACACTTTACTGTCAAATCCAGATTGCTCTGACACTAATTTTAGCCATCTAGCAATAGTATGGTTGACACCGGTCTGTGTGTTTTTTGGAAACTCACAAGGAACTGTTCATTCTGGCTTCTTATCCCCTCTGTCCTTTGAGTGCATTCCATAAGACAATTGATTATGCAAAGGCTGCTGTCCAGAGTGTAGGCATAAAACTCCACATGCCCTGAGATGTTTCCCAGGTTTAGTAGTCTTTAACAGTTTATCGATTGTAAATACGCATTTGTTGTGATCAAGCTCCATGTTTCTGATGGACAACGACTGCAATGTTTGGCTCCTTTGACCAGAAAGAAGGGCCAGTAACATAGTGGTTTTCAAAGTCAGGTTCTTGAGGGAAAGGTTCTGAGGTGAGTGGAGAGTAGACAGATGTTTTAGTACAGTCTTTACGTCCCAGATGGTGTTGTATCTGGGAAGGGATGGTTTTAACTGGAAAACTCCTTTCAACAAACGACACACTAGTGGGTTCGTTCCGAATGTCCCACCGTCTGGAAGTGATAACTGACGACAGGGCACCCCTAGCTGTGTTGATCGCACTATATCCTATCCCAGCATCAAAAAGCTCAGCGAGGACATTGATCCCTTCTATTAGAGTGGGTGAAAATGGATCAATGTTCCGTGAACTACAGTACCTGTTCCATTTCTTAAGATACGTAGCATACTGTTTGTTTGTACTTGGTCTCCAGGACTGCTCGATAATGTTGGTAGCTGACTCTTAAAGACCCTTACTCTCAAGGTATCTCCTGACAAGTTAAACATCAAAAGGCGAAGCTTCTTGTGAAGTGGATGAACTGTGTCTGGTTGGCTGGGTAAAGTCAAGGTTTTCCTGTTCATTGGCAACTCCAGGAGATGCTGGATGAGCATTTTAAATTAAATTAAATTAAATTAATTAAATTAAAGATTTATTAACAGATCCAACAAAAGTGGCTCTTCCATGTTAAATACTACATTAATGTTAATATACTACTAACATTTTATATAAAAATTTAAATATAAATATATAAATATAAAACTGCAAATAATTATTATAAAACTAAAACTATACTACAATTAACAAAGGTAAAACAAGTTATTGCAATCGTTCTTTAGCTATGTTCATAAGATAGTTCTTTGATTGTTTGCTAAAACTAACAAGAGTTTCGCAAATTTTAATATTGTTCAGAAGTTTATTAAAATATTTTGAGGCCGAGTCCTGGAAAGTTTCCTTAACACGAGGCACTGTCAAGTTAGTTGAGTCACTTGATCGTATAAATCTCTCATTGGTTTCGCTACTTCCAGGCGGACATATAATGGCCAAGACGTAGCACATAATGCTTTATATGTTGTTTTTAAGAGATGCCATTCCCTGCGTTCTTGAACTGGGAGCCAGCCTATCTTAACAGCATCTGCTGTAGTTGCATAGTGGCCTGTGACATGTGTTGCAGCATTTGAATACTTTGAAGACGCTTTACTAAATATAATGGAAGCGGGTCAAATACAATATCATTGTAATCCGTTTTTGATAGCACCAAGGACTCAGCAAGATGCTTGCGAAGTTTAAAATCTGTGAAATGTTTAATTTTCCGCAACGTACTAAGTGTGCCGTAGCATGAAGATGCAGTCATTTTTACATGTTCTTTCCATTTTAAGTGTTCATAGAAATGTACTCCAAGCAGTTTTTCCGAATCCACTCTTTTCAACCTATTACCAGATATATCTAGACTCAAATCTAGTTCTCCAAGGGCATAATCGTTTATGCTCTAAGAACTATGGAGGAGGTTTAGGGACAACAAGAGCAATGACCCTGCTATTACCATATTCAGTTTGATATTTTATTACATCTTAGGACTGCAAAAGGAAGAGAAACAATGACAGGTTCCAGAGGTGAGACGAATGAAGACAGTGACGTAGCCAGCAGTTAGGCCGCAGGCTTAACATGTCGGGAACTGCCAGAACTGACTATTAGTAGTATATGACATTTTAACTATTATTATGTTTAATTTTGACGCTATGATTATCATTAGACACACGCAACGGAAATAACGAAAATGTGTACTTTCTACAACTAAATTCCGTTGGGCGGCCAACGTTAAAATAACCTAAGTAATTAGCATTCTTACTGGGAAAATCAATCTAACGCATATAGCTTATTAGTATCACCAAATTTAGATGTAAATGTAACCTATTTTTAACGTAAATAGAATCTCAGATTTATGAAAGTTTAGTGTGATTTAGAAGTTCGATAAAGTGTGGAGGCAACTCTTCAGTTTAAAACAAACAAGAATTTCTGTAAATAATTCTTTTTGGTAACCGAAAGGAGAATCATCGCTTTATCAACTTTTCATTTTGAAAAATAAAATATTGACTTTCAATCTTATAAATGAAAAAATGCTGAAAAGTGAAAATTTCTATCCGAATGTTACTACCGTGCTTACCACTCCCTCACCATGCCAGTTACTGCTAGACCAGAGAGATCATTTAGCACCATGAAAAGAGTGAAAACATACGTGCGGTGAGTCCACTATGCGGACAGAGCGACTATCATTTCTAGCTCTTATGCACGCATACAGAGAAACACCAGTTGACCAAGGGAAAGTCATTAGCAACTTCTGTGCGAGCAAACCAAGTAGGTTTGCATTTGAGTGATGGTTAGTCCATAATATTGACGCAAATGATCATTCCAGGTAGTCTTTGTTAGTTTTGAATTACTTTTCAATTTAACCAAATTTCCACAAAGAAAATGAATCAGCTCTTCATCTGTATTAATTGTTGACTGCCTTGAATAAAACTAGTAAGACCACTTATTCCCACGTCACACATTGAAAAAAATATACATATACTCCTTATGTTGTACATGTACAATTTGTGCTTAAAGGGAAAAAAAAAGATGGCTACGCCCCTTGCAGAATTGTTCAAATTGTTTTCGCGTTTAGGAGGTTTGTACTTTCCATACAATGCAAGAAAGTCACAACCTTGTCGTGCCACTTTTTGAATTCTCTTTGAGCGAGCTTAAATTATTTTGCCGAGAGAATCTTCTTTTGTCTTAAGTCACACGATTTACAGATTTCGTCAATTATATTATCAAAGTTTTTCTGTGTTTTGATAGCGTAATCAGATAATGTAAACGGGTCGTTCTCAACTGTGCTGGTTTGTTCATCGATATAATCCAGACCACAACCTGTTCTATACTATTCAAATCACCCGCTATTAGCACGAATCCTTCGCTACTAAAAAGGGCTATGTCAGTTTCAAGTTCTACAAAAACGTCAGCATCAAAGTATGGTGAACCTCGTGGGGGTGTGTAAATTGCACATATAAATAGATCTCTTTCTATGTTAAATAATTTTCTGTCTAATTTACACAAGATAAATTTTGGCGCATTAAAACTACGTAGTTTGAAAACCCTTTTAAAACATGTTTTAAAACCAAAAGCGACCCCACCTGAACATCTGCCATGTGTTTGTGAATGATATTTTGAGGCTAGATTTGAAATAATTTCAAAATCTGGTAACGAGAATGACTTGTTTTTCCAAGTTTCGGTTAATATAATAAAATCATTTTTGTTAAAACAATTAAGGAAATCGTTATTAGTTAATTTATCACCCATTTACATTTCAATAGCTGAAAGATAATAGGTTGTTGGGGCGATAAAGCGTCGATTTCACATTTCTACACGTTATTAACTTACTTATTAACAAACAATCAAAACAATTTTCAAAACAGTGAATACTTCTCCAACAATAAACATGTAAAGGAAATTAAGAGCAAATACAAGTATGATAACAACGATGTAAAAGGATGTAAAATATCTTAGTTGGGTCGCATGAATGATACAGTTTGAACAGTCCCAATACTGTGTTCATGTCTAGTACGTTGTGCGCAGCCTGAGGTTGGGGTTGGGGCCCTTGGAGGTTTTGGTGTAGCGCTGACCACTTGTGCGTGGTTACGGACTGGACCTGGTTTCGGCCTGACATTGACAAATGAAGAATGGTCGTTACTGACATATTCCAAGCGTTTCGTTTGAGTTTTAGGGCCTGTTCACATGAACATGGAGCACCTCGGGTAGGTGAGGTACCCCGGGTACGGGGTACCCATAGTGAAGAAATACCAGCTTTCAAATAAACACCGGGACACTGGGGTGGGGTCTCAAAATAATATCGCGCGGTTGCTAAGCATGTATACAAACAAAAATGGCGGGTAGAAAACATGTTTTGGAGGCAAACGCGATTTTCCTTTCTTTGGCATCTCTAGCGGCAGCATTCCAGCTATGCGGTCTTATGTTAACTTATTTAATCCTCAAAAGACGTCGGGTTCAAACGTCGATCTAGAGGTAGTAAATCAATATGGTATTGCTTTAACTTGACTGAGACCGGCGCATGCGAAGAAGTTAAGGTTTTATAGGGAGAATATGGCGACGATCTGGTAGTACACGCCGGAAAACAGAAAACACGGGCTAGCGTGACAAGCATTTTTACACCGTTGTACTTATTCGTCCTTATCTCCCTGATTATCAGTGAACATGCCCCACTTTTTGTGCAGGATATCGATACATAAGTTAACAAAAAGATCAAACGTATAACTAAAAGGTTTTAGAATCAACCCAAGACATGGACATTAAGGGGAGCGTTAAGCAATGTTTTCGAGAATAATTTGAGAAGGAGTATATAAACTGCTTAAGACGGCTGTCTCAATTTTCCCAAATCCCGCCGACAAAAAAAATGAAAAGCATTCATCCGACAATTTTTGGCGTGAATTAAGCAGCGGCGCTTGCTGCAATTTATTTTGTTGGAAGAATTTTAACCTTTTTCCCCAGTGCGCAGTAAATTCTAGATTGAATCCACGGCATTCTGGGACAGTTTGGATTGTCGCGATCGTCCGAAGTGGTTTCGTTCAGTTGGATCGCTTGAAAAAAATTTCAATCGTTCGGATCGTCCCTAACATTTTTTTTGGATCGTTGCCATATAAAAGGCCGGATTTTGAGACAACTGGGGACTTAAAATGAAAAAAATGTCATCATTCCATCAAATAATTAGAAGAGATTTAAATTTTACTTTTAAGAAAAATCTTGATTTATCATCTTTTTTTGGGTGCGTATTGAAATCTGCCTTGTCTGTGTGTTTTATTAATAACATTTCCGTTGAAAACTGATCTATTTTTAAAAATATTACTGAAACAAGTGGTCTTTGTCAAGTGCAACATAAGAAATTACTCATGTAACACCTACAAATCAAAGGGCAGTTTATGAGCCATCTCATCCGCGGATTACGCCGTTTTAAATGCAATGCCTTGGTTCTACGTTTTTTTTTGTTCAACATTAATTTCGTTACAACTTTCAAATTTTCTTTTTCCGAAGGGTTAGAAATTACTGCTGGGGCGGATTCAAGATTTTGAAAAGGCCTCAGGGAGATTCGAAGAAATGGGCCGCCTCCGGAGGCATGCTCCCGCAGCGCAGGAAAGTTTAAAATTTAAGTCCTCGGAAATGCGATTTTCAGCGTTTTGAGGGATGGTGGACGGTTTAACACCTGAACAAACTATCTCTTTTTAATACGATTTTATTCAACAAGGACTACATTTATGTCTTCACAACTCAGTAATTTCCGAAAGTGACCACTTTAGGGGCTAGGAGAGTGAATAACGAACTTGTTATTTTTCCAAGTAGACAAATAAAAAAGGAAGCGCTTATATAGATCGAATTTTAGACTGGCATTTTGTTTTGTTCACTTATGTTTTTTCCTCAGAAACTGCTCGTGTTAGAACGTTTTTTTCTTTCTGTTTAGGGGGATCGACCGAACCACCCCTGGATCCACCCCTGGATCCGCCCCACTACTATTAGAATGGGATACACAACATCTCATCCTGCACCTCGTGTTTGCTGTTGTGACAAGTTTACACTTCTGAGTAAGGCCTAAAATCAATTCTGTGTTCTGTAGAATGCAGAAAGGTTAAGAGCTCCTTAAAGAGGTCAAACTGAATATGAGATACTTCTGTTTTTTCAGTTGTTATCAACCAGAGAACGTGATATATGGCCATGGGTTTTATGAAACACAAATTCCAAAAAACATTAAATACAGATTAAAAGTTTACAAATTGCACAAACACTGAGAATCGGAAACTTAAATACAAAAATCTTTTGCCAGAAGACAGATCAATCACTGATTTAAGTCGCGGGAATGTTTCTGTAACATGCAACCGTTTGCTTTCAGAGTTTTTTACACGAGCAAACCTCAGAAAGATGCTGTTGGCAGCAATTTTTAAAAAATCATGTTAAGACCATAGCTTAGTAGATTTTCACTTTATTCAAGTCAACGCAGTGAGATATATACACGCCTCACTGCTTTTAAATTGTTGTGTTGACAAGTAATAATTTAAGACAAGGCACCTTTTCAGGAAAAGTTAATAAATTAATTTCTGGTGTTTATGACGACATTTGTACATAGCCATAAATCCATAATATTTTCTTATTTACAATAACTCAAATGAATAATGGTATAAAATACGTCATTACCAAATATGAATAACTTATTAAAATATAATGACTATATACAGAAAGCCGTCTACCACAATATACAATCTACTCGCATGGTCGGCTTTGTACAATGTGTTCAAACAAACACAGCTCGGTAATATGGAATTAGTCATTTTGATTAAATGAATTAATTTTCAAGTGGTACATTGTCTTTAGTCACGTTCTCACATGAGGTTTTATCTTGAATGTTCAATCCTCTGGTAAACAGAAAAGACATGTTTTTTGAAAAGGCAATCGATGTTGCCGCACTTTTGATTTCTTAAGAATTGGTTTGCGCACGACCCATCGACAGACTTTGATTGTGTCTATACTTCATCTCATACTAGTGACGAGACCACTTGCAAGTTCCTAATGGCTATCAGCTGGAATATTATTTTCTTGAAAAATTATTCTCTCGTTCATATTGCATTTCCTTGTATAAATTGAAGTTTTATTTCTCACACGATGAAGATGCTTGGATGCCTGTGTTCCACTTCGTCACTCTCTCTCGCTAATTGCAGGTAGCGTGCACGGACGCGTTCTTGATATTTTTCGTGGAGGCGAGTGGATCATTTTAGTACTCTCATTGTCCGTGTTAACTCTAAGAGCTTCTAGCCAATTTTCTTTTTCTTTGAAAGACTCTGCAGCAAAAGTCAAATACGAGGGTCCTTCGTTGAGTCTCTCGCCTCTGGGTGCAACTGTAAACATTGTATCGCCGCAGTCTTTGACAATAGCATCTTTTAATCGCAGAAATGCACAGGGCTTATTCCACATCCACTTTGAATCCTGGTAAAACACCACAAAAGGGTCAGGCGAATCCGCATAAAGAAAGGCTTTTAACCTGTGTCTTCGAACTTTTCCGTCAAATAGCCACAAATGACCTGTTTTTGACTCCATTATATTCATAGTTCGATCCGAGAATTTAGCAAATAACCTAAGAGCAACCAGTGTTACGTCTCCGTTGAACTGGTGACACAGCCCCAATCCTTTGCTTTTATACAATATAAAATAGTAACAGGATGTGACATATTATTATAATATGTATGAAGAAAGGGAAATTGCTCGAATGTCAATCAATTTTAATGACGTCACATCTAAAGCCAAATCAGTTTGTTGACCCGAATAAATATCTTTTGTTTGCAAGGACTATATTTCAAACCCTGTCACGTCATACGAACGAGAAAAGCCGAGTGGCTTCTCCCTGGCAGAAAAAAAAAACTGAATATTTTTGTAAGACACTCCTTTCCTTGGTACATTTCCTTTAGTTTATGTTGCATTGAAAAGAGGATGAAATACTTTGCTGTTTGCGAGGCAAAAACCGGAAATTGTGCCGTATAATTAAACTTTGAAAGAAAAGGGAAAACTTACCACGCAAATTGCTGAGAATATATTTAGATGATGTACTTAAAATTTTTCTTCTGAAAGCTGTTGTAGTCAAAACAAACGCATCTTACTGCATTTAAATGGACGAACTTTTTTAAAACTATTTTTGCAAAAAATGCGCCTTGAGGCAGCAAAATGAATGTTTTTTGGGGGTTTCCAAATCCCAATATGGTCACTTTTGAGAATTTTTAGTTCTTCAGCATCAGTCAAGTATAACGATTTTTTACTTGTTGTGTCATGCTACTGAGTAAGCTTCCTGTCCACGCTATGTTGTATTGCAGTCAGAGCAAGGCTAAATATGGAATTGAAGTGAAACAAGGAAAAGAATCAACTGCCTGTATAGGATCAAAACTCAAACTAAATATGTACATAACCAGTCAACTAGCGGAGAAACAGGTTTCGATCCCTGCGTCCAGATGATTTTCAGTGCATGAGCCAGCAAAAAAATTTGTTCACGTTTGTAGGAATAAAGTTTGAAAACACTTTATATTTATTCATAGTCATAAAGTCACGCGCACTTTATTCCTTAATCCTTTTCTATAAACTTAAACCGTGAGTGAGCATGAAGCCAGAGTGAAACGAATTCCAAAATCCTGCCACTTGCAGTCCGGCTATGTAGTACATCTCTCTTAATGAGTCCGCTTATTAGTAGAGAAAATCAATCAATTCTTTTTCTTAAAACGCAATAATTTGTTGTCTTAAAATTGAATGTTTAGTAAAAAAAAAACTGGATAGATTTTCATTGTTTTTATTAATTTCGATTCTACTGAAGCTATTTCACCACGTTTCAGATGAGCCCGTTACATGTCCTGACTTGGATCTTACGCAAAAAAGTCGCATTACCAGACTATAAATACTAGCTACTCAACTCCAGTTTATGTTCCAAAAAAGTTGCGAAATCATTCTCAACGAGATAAGACGATTACTAACTTCCGCTTTCTATAATAATACTTCAGTTCGTAACCGTGTTTACTAAAATTAAAGGCGGCGGATTTCAAAAATAGACTTTGATAACATAATTTTAATTTCACTATTGAAACTCGAAAATGGAATTAGTGGTTGGAATGAGGGTAGAATAATAGGCTTGCGTGTCCTTGTCCGTCTATACTTCTATCGGCTATATTTTGAAAAAATGCGGAATAAAGCCCTGTTGTGGAAAAATGGATGGAGGCAGGACAAAAAAATAAAAGAAAACATGTCAAAGAATGAAAATAAATGAGGAAAAGAGATGAAAAGATGCAATCCTTGCTTTCCTTTTATATGAGTTTTATAGTTTTTGGCCTTGATGCAGTTTTCTTTTGCATTCGTGTCTCAGTTCTTTGCATAAAATACTTTAGACACGTAAACATGAAACGGACACCACGTTTAACGGTGGCTACTTTGGGGTCATGTTACAAAGAATCTTGTTACGTAAACACGTTTTCGTGTCCCTGCTGTTGTCGTTTGTGACTGGATGCACGATTAACATTGTACTCCAGGTAAAGTTACTAACTTTAACAAGATTAGCAGCGTAGAATCTGTAGCACCATCTCTCATCCGAGGCAACATGGAGAGTATATTGGTTCGACTAGTGGACTTGGAGAGAGCTCTTGCTTGCTCAGTACCGAATCTTTTTCTAAAAATGATTCAGGTTTTAAAAAAATGGAACTGTGTCTAAAATTGCCATGATAGTAGCAAAAATGAACCTAAACTGAAAATGTTGTGAAACTCATCAATCAGTTCTACATTACGTATTTACAGGACAAAAAATCTTGTTGTGGGCGATGACTGGAGGCGTTTGAATTGAAATAGGATACAGATTTCTTGGTACGATCGATACGAGTGGTCAAATCTTGACAGTAATACAACAAATCCATAGAAGAGACAGATCACAGGTGCAAGTAGATGCTAGTTGAGCAATCAGAAGGGTTAAATTCTTGTTTGTGTGTCATAAGCCTATACACACATAGAATTTTCTGATTATGTAATCATTGACTTTTGTACCATTATGAACACGCGTGACCTGTTTGGGTAAACTTGAAAACTCTTGATTAAGAGCCAAAAAACAAGAGAAATATTCAGCTAAAAATTTTTCGCCCAAAATAAAATGCCAGTTAAGTCTAAAAGCAAGTCTTCATGATCAAAACCCTCCCTGGCAATTCCTCCCCCCGGCCCTCCTGCCAAAACGGAAGAGAGTTATTTTTCTTTTACCAAAGAACTATATATATCTTAGCAAGCCCAGGTCTATCTTCATCCGGTACATGTATAGGTAAGCTGTCCTCATAAAAATATTTTGATCTGATTAGAGGTTCTCTTAAAATATCATCGTCTTGCACGTGCCACCTGAACATATTTTATTTCACTAAGGCAGCCAAGGCCAAGTGTGATACAACTGTAAACTTTTGCAGTACAGCTCGCTTCAAAACACACGACATCAATAAAGATACAATGCAAATGAATACAAAGCCAGACAACACATACAAATTTACGCATTCCTTTTTTCGTCGTTTATTTTTCAAGCAACTAGGTAGATCTTGCATGGTAGGTTCAGAATACAAAAGTATAAGTGAATCTATCTATTTACTAATTTAGCGAATGTGAGTGTTGGAACAAACAAGAGAAAATTGATTAAGCATTCGTATGTAAGGATTTTTTTTCACATCCGTTTTGAAACAGAAATTAAAAAACTATTAAAAGTTGGTAACGTTGAAAAACAAGGAAATCTTGAAACGTTAAAATCTGAGTCAGACGTCTTCAGATTGCTTTCTTGATCTTAGAAAAAAATAATACAATAAGATAGATAATTTAACTTTCTAATTTCTGTTAAGTTATAAATCAAAAATAAAAATTACTTCGATTATTCTTAGCGAAGTTTGGAGAATTGTGTTTACAAGAAAGCTAGTGTCAGTATGTAAATAATCTGTTGCAGATTTTAATTTTGAGTAGTTTTAAAAACGTCCGCCTCCAAATGCTTAGCTAGTTCTGTTAGATACAACGTAGGGGCTGTATATTTTCAGAAGAGCACTAAACTAGTACTGTGCGATGATTGCAGTGTAGTGTAAGAACTTGGTGGTGTGACCTGGCGGAGTATGAATGGCTATAGCAAAATAACGGCAGCAAAATTGGTCAAAACGTGAATCCTATCACGTATTTAATTACCTTTGAACTCATAAACTCGCCACTCGGGCTTTAGAGCTTCCAGTGTTACAACTGATAATACAAACTTCAAATATCCGGCATGTTACGTTAACATTCATCTGTTGCTATAGCTATCCACTTAGCAGAATATTTTAAAAATTTTGAAATCTTGGTTTTGGTATAACATTTTGAAACGTCTTCATACAAATAAACTATGTATTAAAAGTTCATTAAAAAAGTTGTTTAGAGAGAAGGATTAAAAAGCTGTGAACCGGCCCCCTGTTCGATGAAAAGGGTAATCGGGCGGCGAAGCGCTAGTGAGTACAAGGTGGCAAGCGAAGAGAAATAAAACAGTAGAAAGCACGAACCACCCGAACTTGATGGCCAGAACCTATACGCATGCGCACAACCGGCTTCACCACAATAACTACAATGCAAGTAACTGGAGCAACCGCGGACAGCTGTTTCGTCCCTGTTAGGACACATCAGCACGGTATAGCTTTTCAGCCACAAGCAATGAAGCTGCAAGGGCGAGTTCGGAAAACTGCTTTAAGGCTGAGCTGAAGAGAGCCACGAGGGGAATGGGTGCGAGGAAGGAGAAGGAGCTAGGAGAGAAACTGTCCGGCACAGTCCATTCAAAAAACTGTTCCGCTCCTCGTTGATTCGTAACACCTTTAGATCATCATTCTGTCAATCAAAGGTCAGACGATCTTAGAAATAAAAACAAATAAAACAACAACATTGCTCTACGTGTAATAGCCCAGTTTGGAATTTCCAGTTGCTGTTGATTTAAATGACTGCGGGCTCATTTTATACAGTCTTAACCTCGTTTTGTCATTAAATATTCAAAAAATACTTGTGACTCACAAGTATTTTAGGTTAGGCTTCTCGCTCTATGATAGAGCGAG
>JANCMA020181913.1:0-10000 GCA_024336925.2 Zoanthus solanderi | reverse complement strand
CACCCAAAATTCTTTATCTGTTGTATTGTATTGTATTGTATTGTAGAAATAATAGTTTGTAGTGATAATTATTGTAACGGTAGAAGTAATAGTCTAATGGTGGTAGTTGTAATAGTTGTAACGGTACTAGTGATAGTTTATAATAGGAGTAGTAAAATTTGTAATGGTAGTGGTAACAGTATTTAGTGGTAGAGGAAGTGGTTATGTTAATTGTACTAAGTAGTGATACATGTCATTTGTAAAAATTAATAGTTTTAGTAGAAAATGTTGCTAATCATGATAGTGGTGATGGTTGTAGTAATAGGTTGCAGTTGTAGTGGTGTTAGTTATGATAGTGTGATGGTGTTGCCCATGGTAATGGTGATGCTACAGGTAGGATTAGTGGCAATGTTGATGGTAATTGTAGCCGGTAATAACACCAACAACAACAACCATAACAATAATAATAATATTTTAATAATAATAATGATAATGTAATGGTCATAATAATAATCTTCATGTCTATTTAATAATTGCACAAACCGTTTTTGATTATTTTCTTGTTTCAGTCCCAGCGGAGATGGTTCTACCGTTATTGCCCATATCCGTCTTCCTACAACACATGTCCATCCATCTGGAATTATTGAGAACCTCTTGGTGAATAACACAACTTTGAGCATTACTGTAAACAACGTGACTGGTGAAGCAAAAATTTTGAAAATATTTAAGCTCCAAGGTATTTTACAGACAATTGTTGCGTTAAAACAAACTATGCAATTCCTAAACTGAGTTTGTTCAAAAGCCTAAACGAAATCCATTCATAGAAAATCAAGCTTATGGTTGTTTCCGACTTTTTGTGTAACAAAACTTGTTTACTATCTTTTTAAATTTTGATTTGCATTGTCGAGTAGAACAAAATGCAGTGGGGAAGGATAGAGTGAGATCGAGTTGGATTTAGTGGAATGGGGTAGGATAGAGTGAAATCAGGTACAAAGGAGTACGTTAGGATGGGGTACCGGGTATGGAGTAAGATGGAATTGTGTGGGTTAAGGTATAGGATGGAGTGGAATTGTTTAGAAAGAAGGATGATAGGATGGTGTGGTGTCCATTAGGATGGAATGGAGTGGGTTAAGGTATAGGATGGAGTGGAATCGGGTAGATAGAATGGAGTGGTATAAAGTAGGATGGAGTGGAATTGGGTAGAGTGTAGTACTTTAGGATAGTGTGGTGTCGAATAGGATGGTAGGATGGAGTGGAATCGGGTTGAATGGAGTAAATTAGGATGGAGTAGTGTCAAGTAGGATGCAATGGAGTGGAATGAGGTAGGATGAAGTGCAACAGGATGCATCAGGATTTGTAGGAGGATTGGGTGGCATAAGATGCTTATATTATAACCTACTGTAACTAGTTTTCATTTGTTTATTTTGGATGAAAGGGTTAATTGAAATGGAATAGGGTACGTTAGGATTGAGTGATGTTGAATAGGGTGGAATGGAGTAGTATAAGGTAGGATGGAGTGCAACGGGATGCAGTATGTTGGTTTGTGGGCGGATAGAATTACGTAGGATGCTAGCCTTATGAACTACAGTTACAACCAGTTCTAGTTTGTTTATTAGGATGATGGGGTGAAGTGAAGTCGGGTACTATTGGATTTTAGTGTTTTGAAATGTAATGGAAATCTGACTACGATCTCATTAACATTTTTACTTTACGTCATGAAGTGATGTTTGAGACTATAAACGCAATTTGCATCAACTTACTTTAATGGGATTGCTTGTCATCTGCAATAACAACCGGTTCTCCATTGTTTAGGTGATTGTAAGTACAATAACTCTCATCTACAAGTTGAAATTGAAAAAATGGGAAAAACTCTTGAAAAAGCTCTTGCTCTTAACAGAAGTCAAAGCAAGACTTTTAGAAGTAAAACATCAACAACACAAATGCCAGGATGTAACGTCACATCTATAAACTATCAATGGGAAGTTGGAATTATTTCGAAGGTAAAGGCTGAAATCAGTTGGTGCATATTCTAAATTGTTAGAAATATTTTTATTAGAACAGATAAATTTGAAGATAAAATCTCCTGTAGTCTCCGACGAAGGACTAACGTCCGAAACTTCAGTAAGTATTCGGCACATCCTCGGTGTAAGAACCTGTGAACTTCACGAGTGACGTAAAACAAAGAAAACAAAGAAGTCAAAACAATAGATAGAACGAACGTAATAGTGACAAAACAAAGAAAAAAGTTCACAGGTTCTTACACCGAGGATGACCCAAGTATTCTCTCCTTTTTACGGTGTAGAATTTACATTTTTTTTACTAAATTACTCCTGTAGTCTCGCAATGACCAAACTATCATATGAAGCCAATAGACACTTCCCAATGCAAGAAATACAGTAATGTAAATTCTTTGATTAACAGTAACAATAATAATATAAAATTTACAACAACAATAATTATAATAAGAAGAAGAACAAAAAGAAGAAGTAGTATAATTAATAATATTAGTAAAAATAATACTTTATAACAATAAGTGAACAAGGTAGACACGCTCATAAAAACAGTAAGAGTGGTCTCCGATGACACGCGAAAGGAGTTTGGCATTTCTAAATGCACCGTATTAATTGTGAAGAAAAATAATTGTAACAGCTGACATGACATCTGCTTCTCATTGAGAAAAGAAGATATAAATAAAGTATAAACTAGTAGTAATCAAAGATTAGGTAAGTGCGCTCGAGGCATTTCTATTTTGTTAAGATTTGACTGAATGAAGTAGCGGAATCAAAAAAGAGCCGAGTTTGAGTTTTAGCTGGTTGGAGTTTTCAACATTTCTACAGTTTTTCTCACGATATTGCCCTTTAGCCCGACAATAACATGAAAGCAAGGCTTCCTTCCAAAAGACCCTGAAATGCGATGGCATCGAGCTACGGGTCTCTCACGGATGTCGCCTTTTAGCCCGACAGTACCCAGGCCTCTGCGACTTTAAACTGGCTTGCGATAACATGAAAGGGAGGCTTCCTTCCAAAAGACCCTGAAATACGATGGTATCGAGCTTTTTCTATATGTTTCTATATAGATAGGCTCCAAATCGACATGATTACTATGCATTCTCGCTTCGCTCGAACGCAACTAATATTCACCGACACTATTGAGGCGAAAGGTGTAAACAAACATTCGCTTATACTTTTCTTTTTTGGCCATCTCAGCTTCATTAAAAACATAACACAAACGGCGGTTACGAACATTGTGGAAAGGGTTACCAAGCAGAGCAGTTTCGCAACAACTTAAGTTTTGTGTCCGCAAGTTTTACAGTTGTTTTGACCTCAAGATTATTTTTAGCAACACTCGTAATATTATTAAGTCCTTTTTCCCTTATAAAGATAAACTCAGTCAAGCTTTTATGTCTAAAATATTTTACAAAGCTTGTTGCTGGGACTGTGATGAATTTTACATTGGTAAAACCAAGCGCAGATTACACAATAGAAAAACGGAAGATTCAAGTTCTTTATCCCATTATCTTATTATTATTATTATTATTATTATTATTATTATTATTATTATCATTATTAGTGTTAAAACTTCTTATCCACTAACACTCAGAAAACGAGAATAAACGCCGGCCTTACCTTTAAAAGCTTGGAAAAAATCAATTGAAAGCATAACTTCTATGACGTGCTACAATTAGGGGCTCTAGTAAAAGTTCAGTTTCCTTAACATTCTATTTTTACAACACACCGCAACCATAACGCTTTTATTGCTCTCTATACTGTCTAAGCTGGGCGCTCAAATTTGTTTATTAGCTATACCATACATCGAGGTCCAAAAGACGATAACAGCCGCTTGTAAGGTCCAGCCGAGGCAGCCAGACTTTCTAGGGAAAGCCCTGGCCATGGCGTTCTAATAAAGTGTTCATTGAAGTAGCATCCCACGGCTGCTAGTACTCACGCGCATGGTCAGTTCTTTACAGGGTTCGAGCATTATTGCTTAAAATGCCAGAACTTTTTAGGACATATTTAACAAAAACCAGGGAAGATTATTTAGAGCAAGGGGAAAAAAATAAGACAATGTTTTTGGCTAAGCCCTTGTAAGTTGAAAGATAATGCCCGCTGCCACGCATTAGCTCTTAATAAATAGAGGATATTACACGGTGGCGCGAAGTCTTCGAGTGGAAAAAATATTTCACGGGTGAGCGCAGCGACAACTCGTGAAACCTTTTTTCCACGAGAAGATATACTTCATATCTTCAAACCAACGTGTAATTTTCTTTTTGGATATGAGTGTTTCGAAAATTAAAAAAAAACCTAGACGAAAAACAAAGGAAAAACAGAGGAACGATGTCAGCGATATCTTCACTAGTGAGGATATGGAAAATACTAACATCCCGGATGTAGTTTCGTATGGAAAATACGAGTTGTCTATTTTTCGGTAAAACATTCCATCTATTTAATAAATGGCAGTTTTAAATTTGTTAAATCCTTTGCGAGCTGTTCATTGGAGTCGGTGCTTATCTTCTGTTTCTGTAGTGTTAAGTGGAGAGTTTTTGACTCCCCCTGGACGGGACACTAATCCATCGCATTAAAAGGCTGTTTGCCTAAAAACCAACCACTCAGTTTCGGGTTCAAATATTTATTTCTATTAAAATTTGTGCTAAGAGTTAAGTAGTCTCTCCTGATAACTGAACTGCATTTCTTTTCTTTCAAGTTTTTCGTTTTGGAAAATTATAGGCCCGAAATTGTCTAACGGTCAGAAATTTTTACATCCAAATACACATTGTGGCTAGTTTTCATTATTTCTTTTACTCGTTTATCGAATTCTCAACGTTTTGGTGCAAAACGAGGTTTTTTAAGTGGTTGACTCGGAAACGACATGAGAAACATGATTTAGTCACACCAACGAATTCAAAATTTTCTCCACTGCGACACCAGTTTCGTACAACAAATGCACATTCTCAAAGCGAGAAGGTATAATGTTACAAAATTATGAAAAAACATTTGTGTGAAGTCTTACATGATGCAAGTAATAAAATGTACAAACTCGCCAAAACCTTGGAATTCCGTTGTGTCTAACGCTGTCCGATGTCGTTTACTTTTAGCACGTCATGTAGTACAAATTGATTTGAATCAACCAATTTTTTGATCGAAAAGACTCCGCTTTAAATATCAAAGATTATTTTAAGTGTCAATGATATTTTTACAAACAAAAACGAAGAAAAGCGTATGAAAAAGAAGCGATTCCTGTGTTGTGTCGTTTAACGACAATTTAGCGGTTACTGGTACCGTACTTCAAGCGATGCACCACCAGTATGCTTTTCCTGTTTTGCGCTATCGCGATTCAGAATCACGTTATATTTACTGGTTACCGTTACGGAGGAGTGTTCTTGCTTTTTACTTTTCTATTCGTAGTTAAACTTACAAACGCTGAAATTTCTGTTTCGTCCTGAAAAGGCAGAATAGCACAAACCACTGACCAGTCTTTTGCAAAATACTTCTTACATTGTCAATTTCATGTTGTTCTGTAAAAATCCTGCATTCAGTTAAAATTGATCTATGGACTTTATTGTACTTCTCACCTTATCCTTTAAAAAGGGCACAATATTCTTCCATTTTTACTTCACCACTGAATTTTTGAGTTTGAAATTTTGTTTCTGCTTCGTGAAAAAAAAAATAGAAAAAACGCTGCCGCCAGGTTTTTCAAATAAAAGTTCAAAGTGTTTCTGAGGGCTTGTTTTCATTTTTGTATTGCAAGTTTTCTAGATTTTTAACATCAGACAGGAGGATGCAAAACCGAGTCAGCTTTGGAAGAAAAGACGGTCATACGATGCTGCAGCCGGGGGTCCTTGTGGCTGGAAGTGAAAGATTTTACCAACTGCACCACCCCACCCTGCTACTTTAAATGATTGCAAATTACCACAACCAGCTTCAACCAAAGAGTATTTTTTTTACTGTTCTTGTTCCTTTTTTACTTATTGCGTTCGACTTTAGTAGAAGACAACTGTGGTACTCAGTTGGGATTTTTGTAGTTCTCAAGGGTAACCTTTTGTGGTACTAACAATCTTGGGGTTCCTATGGTATTCAGTTGGGATTTCCGTAGTTCTCAAGGGTAACCTTTTGTGGTGCTAATAATCTTGGGGTTCCTATAGTACTCGGTTCGGATTTCTGTGATACTCAAGGGTAACCTTTTGTGGTACTAATAATCATGGGGTTCCTATGGTATTCAGTTGGGATTCCTGTGGTACTCAAGGGTAACCTTTTGTGGTACTAATAATCTTGGGGTTCCTATAGTATTCAGTTGGGATTTCCGTAGTTCTCAAGGGTAACCTTTTGTGGTACTAATAATCTTGGGGTTCCTATGGTATTCAGTTGGGATTTCCATAGTTTTCAAGGGTAACCTTTTGTGGTACTAATAATCTTGGGGTCCTATAGTACTTGGTTCGGATATCTGTGATACTCAAGGGTGACCTTTTGTGGTACTAATAATCTTGGGGTTCCTATGGTATTCAGTTGGGATTTCCGTATTTCTCAAGGGTAACCTTTTGTGGTACTAATAATCTTGGGGTTCTTATGGTATTCAGTTGGGATTTCCGTAGTTCTCAAGGGTAACCTTTTGTGGTACTAATAATCTTGGGGTTCCTATCGTACACAGTTCGGATTTCTGTGATACTCAAGGGTGACCTTTTGTGGTACTAATAATCTTGAAGTTCCTATGGTAATTAGCTGGGATTCCTGTGGTACTCAAGTGTGACCTTTTCTGGTAATAATAATCTTAGGGTTGCTATAGTACTCAGTTGGAATTCCTGTGGTACTCAAGGGTGACCTTTTGTGGTACTAAAAATCTTGGGGTTATTGTGGTACTCGGTTGGGATTCCTGTGGTACTCAAGGGTGACCTTTTATGGTACTAATAATCTTAGGGTTCCTGTGGTACTCAGTTGGGATTCCTGTGGTACTCAAGGGTGACCTTTTATGGTACTTATTAGTACCATAAAATGGGTTTTGGGGTTCCTGTGGTACTCAAGGGTGACATTTTATGGTACTAATAATCTTGGGATTCCTGTGGTACTTAAGGGTGACGTTTTGTGGAACTAATTTTTGTCGTACGTCTGTATTTACTTATTCATTGCAAAGCAATGGATGGGTTGATGGTATGATGGGCAAATCAGTGGACAGACTTCCCTGAACAGAAACCTGTTCGCAGGAAGTAAATGTCGCACACGTCAATCAACTGAAGTCATTTCCAGTTACTGCAAGACAGGCTGATAAATGAATGAGTGGTTCCTAGCCCTTTAAGTTCATCTTTGCAGTCCGCAATTCATAAGTTTATCAAATGAATTAAAAGAAAAAAAACAAAAAAACGTACTCGTGATGACTTCACCTACTTTTATCTCCTTGTGCTTAATGAACAACTTCACACATCCCATAATATATTTATGAAAAGGTTTCAAACCTAAATAATACTACAAAAGTTGTTTTTTCACACATTTAGAAGATCTCCTGGAAACACTCACCAAAGGAACTCCGGAGTCTAAACTCACAGCTTTCATTCCAGCATCTAAAACAGCTCGTGAACCTGGCTATAAAACAAAGAGAAAAAACTTAAGGTGTCAAGGTTTCCCGTTTACTCCTACTTCTACACAATACAGGTTCAGGGATCTCGATTTCTGAACCTCATCACTCAGATCATGAAGCACCAAAGAAATGGATCATAACTGCTTTTGAACAGTTACCGTGACAAAAGGTGCGAAATAGCAGTGCATCTCACTCAATGAAAACTGAGTCATTGAAACGAGTATTTGATATCATATCATTCAGTTCTGATAAATCTTTGTTTAGAGTGGATTCGACGGATAATTTAACCAATGGCTGTTATAAACTCATTCAGATCAGCCATCCATTGATGTTCTCATATCATTAGTATAGGTGAAAAAACGATCTGAAATAAATCTTTTTACTTAGATTAGTGATCTGATGAAATCTTTAAAAATCCTGAGTGGATTTTATACGAACCCTCCCCAAAGAAGATAACAGAGTTATGTAATAAAGTCAGCAAGTCAAATATGACAACATAAATCAGCCTTCGTCAAAAAACGTTTTAAAGATTCGTACTATTAAGGGACCGTTCATTTTTAATGAGGTGGGGTAAGGATGGTGTGATTTGAGGGGGGTCACCAAATGACATTGTGGTCCGAAAAGGGCACGCATTCAAAAAAAATTGTGATTTTAATGGGGGAAGAAGGTCATTTAAAAACTTTAAGTTGTATTGCAGCAGAATAAATATTAAAGTACACAATGCTAAAATTTTCTTATGGCATTCCTTTTAACAGTATGAAGAATAATTTTCGCTCAGATTCCTTTAAAGTATCATTGTTTATATTTCATAATTCTGCCCCCTTCTTCACTATTAATTATTTTTTCTTTATTTCATTTATTACTTTCTTCATCTTCAGCTATTTTTAAATTTTCACATTCATCTTCATCATCTTCATCTTAACCTTCAGCCTCACAAGCTTCAGCTTCATCTTACCCCTCACTTTCATCTTAACCCTCACCTTCATCTTAACCCTCACCTTCATCTTAACCCTCACCTTCATCTTAACCTTCACCTTCATCTTAACCCTCACCTTCATCTTAACCCTCACCTTCATCTTAACCCTCACCTTCATCTTAACCCTCACCTTTATCTTAACCTTCAGCTTCATCTTAACCTTCAGCTTCATCTTAACCCTCACCTTCATCTTAACCCTCACCTTCATCTTAACCTTCAGCTTCATCTTAACCTTCAGCTTCATCTTAACCTTCAGCTTCATCTTAACCTAACCTTCATCTTAACCCTCAGCTTCATCTTAACCCTCACCTTCATCTTAACCTTTAGCTTCAGCTTCATCTTAACCTTCAGCTTCACCCTCATCTTAACCTTCAGCTTCAGCTTCATCATAACCTTCAGCTTCAGCTTCATCATAACCTTCAGCTTTAGCTTCATCTTAACCTTTAGCTTCAGCTTCATCTTAACCTTTAGCTTCAGCTTCATCTTAACCTTCAGCTTAATCTTAACCTTCAGCTTCATCTTAACCTTCAGTTTCACCCTCATCTTAACCTTCAGCTTAATCTTAATTTTCAGCTTTATCTTAACCTTCAGCTTCAGCTTCATCTTAATCTTTAGCTTCATCTTAACCTTTAGCTTCAGCTTCATCTTAACCTTCAGCTTCACCTTCATCTTAACCTTCAGCTTCAGCTTCATCTTAACCTTCAGCTTCATCTTAAACTTCAGGTTCATCTTAACCTTTAGCTTCAGCTTCATCTTAACCTTCAGCTTCACCCTCATCTTAACCTTCAGCTTCATCTTAACCTTCAGCTTCAGCTTCATCTTAACCTTCAGCTTCACCATCAGCTTCAGCTTCATCTTTATCTTTTAAACCTTGTGCCGAGTAGAAGAATTGTTATAGTCTTTGGAACGTTGACAACACTCTCGATTTTGAACTTCACATTCATTTTATGTACACAAACATGTTTCAAGGGACAATCCTCATCGTCAGTGTGGTAATAAACTGATGTTAACAATCTATTTATAGTGAAAATTAAAGAAATAATAGAAAATAAGCTAAGCTATAAGCTAAGTGTCAGGTTTAAGTGTGTGACCTGTCTGTGATCTTTGCCTTTGTTAAATTCATCTTCACCTTCGTATTTATATCACCACCTGTGGCTTGGATTTTCATTTTGAATTCTTAAGGATACAGCAAGCAAAATGTTTAATCCTTTTCTTTTAGTTTGTCAATACTCTACTTGCTTACGCATTGCCGAACATAAAAGATTTATCGGTTAGCTATTTAACAATACTTTCTTCTGGTATTAATATTCTGGGTTCGTATGCCAAACAATGAGACGGGAGGGGTCACTTAAAACAGCATTAAAGTTTAGGGACGAAGGGTCAAAGAAAAAATTATAGGTAAAAGGCGGGTAAATAATCATTTTGCGAGTAAGCACCTGAAATTGCCCCCACCCTCCCCCACCCCTTCCCCCCTCCCCCTGA
>JANCMA020181912.1:0-23743 GCA_024336925.2 Zoanthus solanderi | reverse complement strand
ACTGTTACTTGAGACTTCATGTTATCCTTTGCGCACATAGGAATATATTTTCACAGTTTTCATATTTAAATTTATGCATTTAAAATTATCACATCTGTGACTGATTACAATGTAAAGAAACCAGGCCCTACCTTGTGGTTCTTATCATGCAATGGTACAATGATGTTAATCAGTGACATACATGCAGCAAGAACAATGTGTGGTGAATCAAAACAAAGCGAGAAAATTAAAGTGAGAAGTCATGCATTCAAATGGAAAACAAAATGTTAATATTATAATCTAGTAAAATTACTCAGGTAATTATAGAGTTTCTGGTGCAATTATTGAAGGAGGCTCACATATTATGGTAGGTATAGTTACCTTACACAAGGTGATTATAGCCTGCATGAGAACAAAGTTTTAAAATGAAGGAAAAAGCTATTCCGAAATTAAGCACTAAGGATGATTATATAAGTTTGGGATAACACTTTTCAAATGTATTACAATATCATTATGACAATTATGCAAGTTCTTTTTGCACACATTATAAAATATGTCTATTTTCCATGCTTGCATGGGTTAGATAGGTTTCTTTTAAATGACCATCTTTAATTAGTGAAAGATTTAACTCCAGGTGGATATTATTTCAAATTTCGATTTCCTGAGCAATTGACAACAAGTAAATTTTGCACCAAATTTCCTTTATTTGACAGAATGGCTTCAACAACAAACCCTAAGTAATTTTACTAAAATAAAAACAATTTTGCACCTCAGGCTCAGTGAATATATATCTATGTGGCGAATTTTCCCCTTAACAATATTCACCGTTGAACGGCAAGAGCTAAGATTATTCTAAATTCTACTTTTTTAAAACAGCTTTAGGCAGCAATTGCTTTTATTATGTTAAGAAGCTGGTGAAGGACAACTTCATTAGATTAATATTCACCAGAATGATATACACTTTGCTTTCATCAAATAATTGTTTTATACTAGTTGATCATTAATATACTATAAGTTGATCATAATATTGATTGTTAGAGTGAAGAGTTTTAAATCTGAGTTGAAATGATTCTAGATCTAGAGTGCAAAATAATTAATTTAAAAATACTATAAATGTAGGAACAGAAACGTATGTCTTAGTGAACTGTAACAACAAAAGGGAAGTGGAGGCCTGGACAATAATTGCCATTAATAGTATTGAACATTTTTTTGTATATTTTTGTGCATGTACAGTACATCGATTTGTGTACAAGTCGACCCAGCTCTTTTTGCTTCAGATTTGTTGCTTGCAACTTTAATGTGAGATCAAAGACTTTTACACATTAGTGCTCAAAAAACAATTAAATTTTAATTGTTTTTTTGAGCACTAATGTGTATTAAAAGTCTTTGACCTCACTTTAAAGTTGCAAACAACAAAATCTGAAGAAACATGAGAACAAACAGAACTTATAAATAGAATTTAATTGGTTCTTTTTTTTAAATACATGGTAGCTATAGGAGCCTTTTTGTAACAATGAGAACCCAATTTTAGAATCAATCAATGTCAATGTTGCTTTGGTTCATAGTTGTTAAACACCTCTTGCTGGGCCACTGTTCTGCTGTCAACTGGTCATTATAATCATCCAGCCTGTTTGAGTACATCTTGGCTTGTATTTACATCCATTTTTCTTTCACACAATTAATCATTATCTGGCTGCCCACAGCACTCAACATGACACATGTATTTCTTGAATGATACGGTTAACTTATACATGACAACATATGGTATAATTATAACAGCTCAGGCGTGTAGATACTTGTTTTAACTGGTGGAAATGAGGACATCATAGACTGTGGGTATAATTATATGGAGAGGGAGAGTAGGTCTTTGTTGAGGTAGCTACTTGCTTTTACAGCTGGAAAAATCAAGCTTACAACCAGGTAATTTTACCAACTCCTAGCTCTATTACCTATACACCCCTGACAGCTCTTAGCTATATTGTTTCTAGTAGAGTCAGTTTTCATTCTAAAGCTAAATAAAATATTTCTTAAGCTAAAGTTGTTAATTGAAAGAGCTTTAACTTAAAAGAAAACTAATTTTATCAATTAAAATACAACACTTTTAGCAAATTATTTTAATTTAAGATGATAAAAAATATTAGACAATATTTACTGAACTGATCAGAAAATCAACTTAATGATTGTTTACAGTGGGATGTTCCTATTTCATTTTTTATTAACTTATTGCTTTTCAAAAGTTTAGTGCAGAGAATTGAAATGGATTCTATACTATTGTAACACCAGCTGAAAATATAAAATTATTATTCATAATAATACAATATAACCATCAAACAAAAAATAATAATTAATGTAATGTAATTAATAAATGATTATACATTAAGTAAACATGTACATACAATTACATGCATACTAAATACTGTACATATATCAAAACACTATGGACTGAATCAAAACAATAATTATTATGAAAAAAATGGAGTTTGCCAGAAAGGGCAAACTTTGCTCTATCACTCATCTTTCAAGCACTCTCCATTGAGAGCCATTAATGTTATATAAGAAGTACATAAAATGTTTATATTGTAGTTTATCACTATCACTAATTTACCACTAATTAATGTTCTATCTATAACGGCCGAGGATATGGCCTTGGACACCTGAATAATATTTCTGGATTTAATAATGTAAATCTCCAGCAGAACATTTCAAAGTAACATGAAGTCAAAAATCTCCTAGTTATCTCATCAAAGGTTGCGACATGCAAACCAGCCCCCTATCAACTCAGCATTTTACTCAAGACCAATTTAATTATAATTTACAGCAGCTAGAATTACTGTTTGGTATCTATTGAATATTGCTGGGTGTTTACTCAGATTAATTATTTGACAAGGAGCCACAGGGAATATCACTTGAAAATTGGTTAAAATATATATATTATAAAATTTATATAACTTAATATAATTTTATTGATTAAAATCAAGGTAAAATCAAGGTACGTTAATACCTAGTTGTGTTGTCTATCATTGCATAAACTACAAATAATGCCTTTTAAGACACTTACTTGTTAAAATTGTTACCAGGAATAAATACTCTGAAAACGTAATTATGCCTGCAGAAGACAATAACAAAAAATAATTATAATGTTGTGCATAGTATTCATTTTATAAAATATACAAAACATCTATTTTACCAGATTACAAAAATGTCATTTTTTCTTTTTATTGGCAAGGCATGTATCAATTATTTCAAGCTCTTCATAAAACAATATTAATATTAAATAAATTAATAATTTATGTAACTATGTACGTACAGTTAACAAAAATTATTGGCATAAATCTTTCTGCAAATAAGGAAAAGCAAAATTGCCAAACTGTTTTATTACTATAAATAAATAACAAAAAATAACAAAAAGTATAATGTTAATTTTGAAATTTAATATATTTTTGATCAATCTGAGCTTTGAAACTGGTTATTAATAATTAATCAGACAAAAATTTACCAGCGAATGTTCATACCTTGATCATGTAGATTCCTGAAAAATTTTGTTGAACCTTTTGTAACATGAGGTGTTCCTTGCAGCCTCCTTTCAACATCCTATATTCAGTATTGAACCAAACCAATTGATTACAACATCCTATATTCAATATTGAACCAAAACAATCGATTAATAAAACAAGTCCAAATGATGTGATCTTCATTGCTGGCATATTACTGATAGTCATGAAACATATTCAATAATTTCTAAGCTGACAATGGCCTGTCAACAAAAGTTGGTTAGAATAACATTAAAAGCAAAACATCTCTATTGCACAGAATTGAATTTCCGTTACTGCAGACTTTCCATTCCAACTCTCACACATTTTGCATGAGACACATGCATTTGAAATCCTCCTTGCCCTCTCATGCATTGCCACACTAATCTCACACATGTTTTTAAAGAAATTTTTGGTAAAATAAAAACAAAATCAAATGTTAAAAAAAAGCCTCAAAGAAAAAGATACTAAAATCAAATGTATTTTGACAGAGTTCCTACACATGAAGTGATCAGCACAGTACTTTGCATACTGTCTCATCTTAGCCTAGGTGAGATGCTTTACTTCTCTGTAAACCTAAACTAAACACTGCTTGTGGCATTTAGGCTCTGCTGGAAGTAAGGCTACTTTTTCCAATTTGTGTCAAGTTTATTAACTGATTCAAACCAGATAATGGAATGTATTATCAGTTACAGTACAACATAAGATTTGAAAATGAGCACAACTTACTGCCTTAGCTAAATCCTTTAAGAGCCATGTGGCCAACGGAGCCGGCGTTTATCTCCGGTTTCCGTAATGTTAAGCAGATGAGAGTCTTTGACTCCCCCTGGATGGGACACTAACCCATTGCAGGTTAGCTCCCAGGAGATGCTGGTATTCATTTACCTACCCCGGAAGGATGAAAAGCTGAGTTAGCTTAGGTGGGAAAGAAAGTCACACAAATCAGTTCAAATCTCGGCAGAGCCGGGAATCAAACTAGGGACCTTGTAGCATTAGCAATAAACCTAGCTTACATAAAATATCTCTTTTATTTCAATCCCTTAAAAAAGTTTTTGCTGACCCTTCCCCCCCTCCTCCTTGCCACCCCCTCATTCAGGTAATATAACATCTGAAAAAATTCCAATGCAATTATCGCTTACACCAATGTTGGAAGTTCTGTTATTGCTTAAATAATAGCATCAAATATTACCATTGGTGTCAGTTCCCTTTTCCTGGCCCAACCTTTTAACAGAAACAAAAAAAAATTAACAATTTAAAGCAAAATAATTAATCATCGTTACTTTTATTATAAGTCTATAAGTACAGGATTTAATGGAGCTGAAACCAATTGTAGAACTGCACACAATTTAGGTATCCTGCTGATGAACAGTAACTGTTTTGCTATTTTTTTCAGTAACATTCTAGTTATGTCTGTTCATATATCTATATCTACTAAAAACAATATATCAAGAGCTGTTTAATGCCTTCTCTTCCTGTGAATTAGTAATTAAATACTAATTAAAATGTTTTTGCTTTAAACTAAAACCTATTAATATTTCTTGATATCTATATTTCAGCTATATCTTGAACCTGACTTAGTCATATAGAGCGTTTTTAATGCTATTATATATAGTCACATAGTAACTTTTCTTATGTAGTTTAGCGAATGAAATAAAGAAATTATTATTATTTTTATTATCATTATTAAAAGTTATTAATGGCAATAACTTTTGACACAAGGCCATGGGAATATTTCGTAAACTATATCTACAACAATGAAAGTTAGTTAAAAAAATAACAGCAATTTTTAATATTGAACATAAAAGAAAATATAAGCAAATAATTTATATGTTATTCCTTCTGTTCTAATCATTTCAACAGATAACTTACATATAATGCATATGTATTGTTGACATTCTAAGTGTTTACCTGGTAGGTCATCGTGAATGATTGACTCCAGAAAATCTGCTGGGGTCATCAGATTTTGCTCGCCAAATTTACACGAAGCAAATTGATTAAATCTCTTTTCTCTTCTTGTGGTATGGTCTTCATGATTCGACGTCGATTTGGCGTGAACAACAAATGATTTCGTTTGAAGTCCGGCGTTTGTGTGATCTTGGCGCACCCTCCACCATACTGCACAGGCTACTGGTGAGAGAGAAACTAATCCTACAAAAATTCTCTTTCCAGATAGCCGGGAAAACATATTTTACACAAATTTTGAAAGTCTATGAGACAACAGATCACAAACATGAATAATTCCTAATATGTTATGTTATCATTCTTTTGTGAGTCTTTTTTGTGTTCAAACGGAATGGAATGGGTACTACCTTTCCGCTGTCATAACAATTGGCAGGCTCTTTTTAAAGTTGTTTTCTATAGACTCCATTGGAATATTGTTCTCATAGAAGTTGTTCTTCATATTTTTTGGTAAAATACTAATTATGGCTGCCGCTACCTCAACAGACTATTGCAGGACGTTGGTAAGTAATTAGTATACTTCTACTTTTTTTTCATTTTTTCAAACCGTATCAGTAAGTTTTAAATGGTTTTGCATGAAAAGGGCGCGGACGGAAGACAGCTGCGTTTGGCTGCCCATGTTGGATTTGACAGCTTACCCGACCAGTTAGTGAACAAATCTGTGAAGAGAGGTTTTTCATTTAATGTTCTTTGCATAGGTGAGTGGGCTTTCGAGTATTTTTGTTTCTTTTCGCACGAGTTTTAAAAAGTATTGAGAATCATGCGTTCAATGTTCAGTTGGAACAATATCGTTTTATCCCTTGTGAATGACATACTCGCAGTTTCCGCTAGCTCAATTTGATCAATTTGCGCCAATAAAGATTTTGTTTAAGAAAATTATTTTTTATTTCAGGAGAAACTGGGGTTGGAAAATCCACTCTAATGGACTGTTTGTTCAAAACTACTTTTGAAGGTAAGTTTAAGTTGTTAACCGAAAATCTATATGCATTATAGTAAGGGTGAAACCCACGAAGAAAATCAGTGATTTTATAAATATCAATATCTAAATAATTCTCAATCACGTTACAAACTTTGACTAGCAAAAGTACAAGTCAGTTTTAGTTTTCAACATTGGATGTATGTGAAGTACAATAAATAACTAGTCGTTCCTCTGTAAGTTTAGAATATCACAAAGAAATTGTCAAGTTTTTGTTTATTAAAAAATAGAACAGAACGCTTCATTCCCTTATGGTTTCTTTTAGTTTTTGTTTAGTTGGTATGATTAATATTTAATGTAAATTGAGGTAGAGTAGCACCTGTTGCATTACAGTGGCATAGGTTAAATCTACAAACTTGTTTTGCAACTTCCAGCTAAGTCATTTATAGCTTGCCAAAGGCCTACTAAGTAGGGACACCATCTTTACCACTCTAAGATGGATAGCTGGGCTTGACACTAACTTTTCAACTTACTAGTCTAATGGCTAGTGTCAACTTAGATAGTACTAGCCAAAATTTTTTTTGCTAGCCAAAAGTTGAAAATCTGAGATTTATTCCCTGAGAAAGGAATGAGGGTTTGTGGTTTAATGTCCTTATCTGAGATGTAAAACTCTAACCATTTGCAGATGTAAGAGAAAAAGTCAGGCGATTCCTCTTAATTATTTTAAGACCTTGATTGTTGGTCTGGCCAGGAAGGACAACCTTTTAAGCCATTGATTAATTTGTAATCAGTGATATACTGTTGTAAAGTTAAGTTTTCCTCTCATATTATGTTAAAAAGTTGTTTAGAAATACTACACATTTTTAAGGTCAACCTCATTCACATCATCTACCTGGAGTCAACGTTGAAAGCCATACATATGGTAAGTGCTATGACATTTTTAATGAATGTGTTCATTCATGAATGGTAATTAGAATGAAAATATATCTTTAGTTAGTTTTAAAGTCAGAAAATTTACAATTAACATTGATTATCAAATGAAAATATAAATAAGTTCCATATAGCTGTTTCCTTGATTTTGAATATCAAACTTTCAAATAAACAAGCAAATACATTCCTTATAATTAGTAAGTGCTACTATAAAAATTCTCTGAATTTTAACAAGCTTTTAATTTCATTTCAAATTATTATTTTGTTTTTAGATTTACAAGAGAGTAGTGTGAAATTAAAGCTGACTATTGTTGATACTGTTGGCTATGGTGATCAGATCAACAAAGAGGACTCGTAAGTATTCTAAATTGTTTTTTTAAAAAAATAGCACCTTACAGACTGTGAAGAGATTTTATTTACGGTAAGGCTAGACCACTTTATTTCCTGTTTTGCAAACATTTAGGTCAAAAACTTAGAGGGTGAAAAATTAAAATAAAAATCCAAAAATGTGACCTAAATGAAAAGGAACATTTTAAACAACTTTTCATTTTCACAAGGAAGGCCATGTGCAGGTTGTTTGGAAGCCGTTTGAAAATTAGACCCACTCATGCAAATAACTTGCATACTTATTTTAAATGCATTCCCACTTGTGTGAGTGATCCACACAGTCATTTGAAACATAGAACCACTTGAGCAAATGACTTGGTCAGTGGTTTCAAAATTAGAGCCACTTGTGGAAACGACTTGCTCGCTCGTTTGAAAAAACGTCTCGCTTGTTCAAAAGACTTGCTCACTCATTTGGAAAAAGCACAACTTGTTACTGGAGCAAACAGCTACCAGTCTTAGATTTGAACAACTCTTGTAATCAGTCAAGCAACTTAGAATATCATTTTTGGTAAATTATTAAGTGTCTGTGGGCAAAAGGGAAATTGCCAGCCCAATACCCTGGAAACTACCCTGTTTGCTCGACACCAGAAATCTTAACTTGCAGTAACATTAAATAATTTTCCATCCTGATCTTTTAATCTCCGAAAAAAACAAGCATGTTTTTTCTAAACCATAGATGAATCTCAAAAGAAACATTCAATGTTCAGAGTTCATGCATGACTCTTTAATTGCAATGATCAAGAATTGTTCAACCATAACTTATAAAATTGCTCACACAGTTGATATGCTGTTAGTAATAGTAGTTTACCCAGTATGTGAATTTCAGTTGTTAAAGAAAACTGAGCTATAAAACAGTCTGTAGCTTGGTTGTTGTTCATATTGTACACCTTAATTACTATTTGCTCAATTCATTACAGGTGTACACCAATACTAGAGTATATCGATGCTCACTTTGAGAAGTATTTACAACAAGAAATGAAGATTAGAAGGCTTCTCAATACTTATCATGACACTAGAGTTCATGCTTGCCTTTATTTCATCTCACCAACTGGACATTCGTAAGTACAATGATTGATTTATATGGATTGTTATTGGTCTTGGAATGGTTTGGGTGGCTCGGTCAAACATGCAATCACATTTTTGACAAAATCTTGTTGTGGATATAAATATTATATTTTTTTATTAATAGTAGACATTGTTTGACTCCATTTAAACTGCCTTGTATGAGTTATAACTTTCATCTGGAGTTCTCCTGGGTCATCATTATCATCATCATCTTTGTTTAATGTTCCCAGTTTCCACTCTTGGAGTTGGACATAGGAGTACTCCTGGGTCATTCCTGAAAAGCTTTCACACATAGCACTTTTTGAGTTACCAATTATGAAAGTTTCGGAAAATCTTAAAAAGCCAAGAGCCCACAAGTTCTGGATGTGAGTGGTTTGTTTACAAATACACCCATGCACTGGCAATATAATGAATGAGTTAGTTAACACGAAAAAGATAATTTTTAGGGCCAAGTAGCAAAGCATTCACTGAAATTTTTCAAAAGCTGAAATTAATTAAATTGTAAAAGAAATGTAGCAAATACCTTGTTTTAAAATTTATCAGCATGTCCTTTGGGAAGTAAGCCCAATGTTTTGATAAATCATCAGAAGAACTCAACCAGTAATTGAATTGTTTTCGCACTTCGTCATTCCCGATTTAGTACCGGCCAGAAATTGCCATCTTGAAGTGATCTTGTCAAAAGAAGTCTGGAATCTGCATATTTTTGCTCCCAAGTGTTCGCCATCATAAAACAAACCAATTTCAGTCATTGTAAATCCAGTATTCAGTAAATATGGCAAAGGGTTGAATTCCATTTTAAAAAATCAAACAGAAAAACTAATCAAAAAATAAATGTCGCAAACTGCTTCACAAGAAACCCAAGCTTCAAACTTGTCTAAGAGGCAGGAAAATTGCTGAACGTGTGCCAAAAAACCTGCCAAATGAAATAACTTGAGTGTATACTCTGATAAATGACAACTTGCACTGGAGTAAAAAATCATTTTGATTCACATATTTAGTGGTTTTAATTTATTGAAAATTCTGCCTTGGTAAAGTCAAGAAACAAACGTTAACGTTCATAACCACATGGTCTTGCTGGTTAGTGACAGATAAACCAAAATCACATGATTGGTTTTGACCAATTGCATGCACACATTTTTTAAAGTGAATGTAAGTTGCTTATTAAAAAAGGTTTCATCTGCTTAGCACTTGTAACTGCTTCTTCTTTTAAAAAATTTCTTTCAGATTAAAATCACTGGATCTAGTCTGTATGAAAAAGTTGGATAAGAAGGTCAGTCTGTTATTTATGATTAGTTGTACTGTAAACTATAAATGATTAATAATTTTGATTCAAATGTGGGCTAAGTTACAAAATACTTCAAATGGCTTTCCATTATATTTAATAACTCACTCCAGACAATCAGTTATTAGTAAAATTATTGTACTCACAGTTGGATTAAAAGCCACAACTTAGATTAAAATGTTTGGAAGTTTGCAAATTGTCACTTGATTGGTTGCCGCAAGGTACTGTACGCAAACAAAACTCAATTCTTATAATTAAGATGAAAATCTGTTCATGCAGCAATCCTGAAACACAAGAATTTGTTTTTAGTTTCTTGAGGCATGTTTGTCTGTTATGGTTTTCACTGTAAATAATAAAAGATAGTTCTATCTTCAGTTGTCTGGTATTTTCTCTCAAGTTTGGTTTCTGCTTAGATTTTTAAAAACTTTTGCAAAAAATATAAATACAAAAAAAAATTTGCTCTTAATCCTATGGGAGAGGGGGTGCGTATGCTCCCTATGCTCACCCTTGCATACCGGCCTGCTTTTCCCCATCAATGCGTCAATACGTTACCCACAAACACAATTCATATATTAAGTTTCAGAAATTCTTGAAGTCATGAATTCTTTGAAATCTGCTATGTTTGCTTTGTTCGCTTTCCATAATTTTGAGCATAACACATATAAACATTAAATGCACTAATCACCTGGGATCAATTAGGAATCTGCACATGTGTTTGCAAAAACTCAACCCCCAAAAAAAGACACAGAGCTGAATCCTAGACCTTTGGCTGACTGGTCTGAGAAATAATTAATGTTTAATTCAACACTGTTGAGTACTAACAAAGTAAGTTCTTTTAATTATGGAAAAGGTGAACATTATTCCAGTTATTGCCAAGGCAGACACCATTGCTAAGAGTGAGCTGAAGCAGTTTAAAGACAAGGTAAGAGTTTCATAACAGTTAGAATAACTACTGTAAATTTGATTAACTCTATCATGAATTTTTCCAGGTTACTATATGAATAATGCTTACAGTTTAAAAATAACCAGGATCATAAAAATTGATTCATAATCCTTTCTGTTTAGTGTCAACTAACTGTAGTGTAGTTTGGGTGGGTGTGGTTTGCACAGTTGGTAAGATTTGCTTTCTAGCCCCAACGTCCCCGGTTCAATCCGTGGCTTTGCTGAGATTCAAATATTTGTGCAACATGCTTTTCTGCCTAAGCTAACTCAGCTGTCCCTGTCCCTGTAATGAAGAGTATTACAAACAAGGATTGTACAAATAAAGGTGTCACAATACATCACAGCCTTGCCTCCTTTTCCCAATGATCTTCATCTATATCCTAAGGCCAGTCTTCTTTCAGATTCTGTGAGATGGTCCCATTACTGTACATGGTTTTGCATTATTGATCTGAGAGGAATTGTGCACAATATACAGTAGCCATTGCATACACTTAAACCTGGCCTCCCTATCTTGTCGGCTAGGATTGGTGTGCAACCCTTTTGTACATCAGTTCTTCTAGCTTTACACTACACATCCAATAAAGCATTGCATGCTCCAACCTCTCCAGTTCTGCTATTTCAGTTGTCATTAGTGGCTATTAAAAACTGATACACATGAAACAACTCTATCTTTATTGTTACTGTCAGTTAGTAAGAAGACTGAACACTTCACATGTTAGCATCTAGGTCACAAGTTTTCTGTTTGCTTAATTTTTATTTTCTTGATTTTGCTTAAAACTTATTTCATCCTACACAGCTACAATCTTATTTTGAATTAATAGAATTATTTATTGTATTATTAACTGTTTCTTTTATTTAATATATAGATTATGGAAGAACTTGAAAGCAATGGAGTTCAGATCTATAAGTTTCCTGTTGATGATGAGACTGTTGCTGAAATGAATAGTTCTATGAATGTAAGCAAGTTGCGCATGTCAGAATTAAGAAATAAAACATGTTCTCAATGCCTTCTTAGCCTGGTGAAAACCAAGGCGAATGTTTGGAAGAATTAGAGAGCAGATCAGTGAAAACCAGAGGGTTCTAACGTGCTCAAGTATTTTTGAAACTTTGCTGAGGTTTTCACCAAGCTATGAAGGCACGGAAAACATATTTCATTTCTTTTATAAATTAATTATTATAAAATAATAAAACATATGTAAAGTGTTAGTGTATAGTTTAATTCCTTGGATGAAACTGTAAATTCATAGCTTCATAGCACTATGAAAACACACTTGTTGACCAATCAAAACACACATACTATAGATTCAAATTATTTTATAAATTATAGCTAATAAAACCTAACTAAAGTCAGATTCTTTATCATTTCATGCTTTCTAGATCTATAGCCTGCTGCTTTGTAAGGCAAGGCCAGGTCACTAAATACCTTCTACCTCCGCTATAAGTTTATATCTTTAAACTTGATTTAGTAGAATAACAAAAAAGGGTGCAAATGTTTGATGTTGTCTATCATTTATCCATGGTTATCAAAATTAATGATCAGAGTAGAAAAATCTGCTATCACCTGTTTGCTAGATAGACAGGCAACTAGAATTTCTACAAATGATTCTATTAATAGCAGTTCTAGAAATCTACCAATTTGGTATGATTATAGGTTTTATTATTTTTTTGTAAAAGTAGAAAATACTGAACTGTCTTCGAGACTGATGTATAATGGAAATTGAATAACATTGCAACTTTGTAATGCACAAGCTTTGAAAGAATTTTAAAAATAATAGTTGCTTTCTTGTGATCTATTAAGAAATACAATAATAAAATTATTATTCATTGGCACCCTTGAAACTTTGTTTTGTTTTTCAGAATCAGATTCCATTTGCAGTTGTTGGGAGTCGTGAAGAAGTTGTTTTGAATAAGGAGAAAGTTCGGGCCAGACTTTACCCATGGGGCACTGTGGAAGGTTTGAGACCTTTGAAGATAATAATTATCCTATTCATTTATTATGAATAACGTAGACTTGTGGCAGACTCTGTTACTATCATTATTAAATGTGGAATCAACTTGGACATATTGAGTGCTATGTAATGCGTTGTGTTTAAGTTTATAGTTCTAGATTCCTAAAATAGAGCTATTTAATATAATTATACAAACTGAACCAGATTTAAATTTTTTGGTTTATGAAGCTACTAACAACAAACTTGGGTGCAACAAAAGTTAACAGAAGAAAGCACCCACCTGGTTACTGATCAATGCACCTCATTGGAAAATCATCCATTTCATGTTTTCATTTTGATTTGGTGCATACGAATAACATCCATTTTATTTGGTCAAGTAATCTGTAAGGACTATAGTCTGCATGTCTTTGCATTGCATTGTAGTCAGTGCAAGGATGTAGTTAGTTTAAGTGTTTATAGATTAATTATTTTATGGCATACTGTTTAGTTTGTAATTGAACTGTACTTGGTCAATCACATGCATAGTTAAATGAGTTTAGTGTATTTTACTTTTATTTATAAATTTATAATCTTAAGTAATCAAATGTCTTAAAAGCCTGATTTACATATGATGCTGGTGTGACTACAATACTACGATGACTGTGTTCCCAAATAGAACTTTCGTATACAAGCTCCAAGTGTGTCACAGACAAAGATGCCAACTGTTATTCAACTTTCCCAATCTGTCACCGTCATTGCTTGCGGTATTTTCAATGAATGCAGCATGCCAGCAACAAACGTTCACATATGCCGAAATGCACCATAGGTAGTACGGTGACCATCTCATAGACATAATACACCTGCATGACTGCATCATATGTGAACTAGGCTATAAGAGTGAATAGCCTGTGGCCTAAAACCTTGTTATCAATTCAATAAACAGTTGAGAATGAAAACCACTGTGATTTTGTGAAGCTGAGGGAAATGCTCGTCAGGTGAGAACATTTTTAAGTTAATCTAATCATCTTGAACACATTTTATTCTTTGTAAGACATTAATATGTAGTTATTGACTGAATTGAAAGCCAGGCAGGAAAATATTTTGCTCAGGGTCCATTGATTGTAACCGAGAGACAAAAATTTTCTCAAATGGCCCAACAATAAAAGAATTTTATCAGGTGACTGTTGACCGTATGGTTGTTTTCAGCTGAATGGACCTCAAACACGCTATTGAACTATTTCATTCCACTTTAGGAAGCCAATAAAGTGTATGAGACAGTTTTTTAAAATACAAAGCATAAAGTCAATTTCCAGTGAGCCAGCCAAGGGAAGAGGCAAGGTTGACTAGGCAGCAGCTTATAGAATTGTGTGTATGTGCAGGCACGTATGCAGGGGGGTGCATCGAGTGCACGTGCACCCCCCCCCCCCCACCTGATAAAAAGGTTTGCTCAGTCAGATCAGATGCGGCAAGATAAGAACAATCAAAAAAGGATGCAATAAAAAAAAGAAAGTGGAGGACAGCTGTTCAGGTCGGGACTACAAATTATATAGTAGATATTTTTCGACTTTTTCATGTTTTCTTATCCATATTGTTGTTTTTAAAGAATAAATAAGTAGATGAGCGGAATTAAATCCAGGTTTGCTCAAGCAGTGCACCCCTCCCCCCCTCCTCCCGCAGGAAAAGCTGCGTACGCGCCTGTGCATCAAGTTAAATGGCAAATAATCTAATTAAACATTTGTTGGGAAAATTTTAATTCTAGCACCGTAGAAAGAAGAAAAATGCACACTTCGGGCGTTAGTCCATCGTCGAACTCTATCATCATCATAGTGATTTAATTAACATACAAATCTGTGTTGCGAAGTCAGTATATTTATGCATGTAACAACAGGTTTCTGACATGTCAAACTGCATCAGGAGTTGCTGCAAACGACCAACTTGTGACGTTGCCTTGTTATTGGAAGACCGCTGCTTTGGCATAGCGTGTTACTCAAAGGAACTGTGCAATCCTATCCCTGTACCACATCCTGATTACGTCGTCACGCGCCTTGCTTACTTCAAACGAAGTTTCAAAAGATCTCAGGTCGTGAACAATGGTAAGTTCTGGTTCCTTTGGTGTTTAACTGTTGAAAGATTTTAATCCTTCTGGGCCAATTTATTCAAAAGCTAATGATCTATGAATTTAATAAAATTTCGGCATGGCCGGAAATCGAACCCGGGACCTTGTGGTTGGAAGGCACCACCGTATAACAGAAAAACTGATATGGTCGCGTTAATCATTGGCCAGCGGAAGGTAAGCTGATCATGCGCTGTAAAAACAAAACGAAAGAAAACGCAAAACAATTTAACCTTTTCGCCCAATGTGGCTTGCACAGCGAAACAACTATATTTACTACCGAGTAACTCCCTTTATATGGGTATATATATAACCTTTTTGTCCGAATGAACTCAGAATTCAGTTAGGCTAGAATAATTGTTTTGGATCTTATGTGTAAGTTAGTGCAAAATTTAAGAAATAAAAATCTCAAAGAAAAATTAAAATTGTTTTAGAGTTTTTATATTTGTCCCAGCAGATCTTATCTAATTGCAGAGCTTAAATGTATCTATGGCAACCGAACCCTGAATCATAACGAAAAATGGAGTGGAAAGTTATGTGGCGCAGTGGTCACGTGTAAAAATGGTGTTGCCACGGTTACCAAATGTCCGGGAATTCCACCCAGGCCCCGCAATTGCGTTAAACCGAAGCTGGTTGTCCAGCGACGTAGTGGAAAGTGTTGCAGGATGAACTGGAAATGCACAGGTATAATGCATTTTGTTTATTAAAAAAATTGAGGAATTAAAGATGCAGGCCCTCTTAGTTTCATTTACCACGGTCTCAACGAATGACTTGATTAATTGTCAAATAGTGCACGACATCATTATGTATTTTAGATTTAAAACATGACGAAATTCTTTATAACATTCTTAGAACATATTCAGATATTTATTTAGAACATATTTAGATTTAGAACATTCTTTAGATTTAGAAGATCGGGTCAAGCGGATCCATATTACATTGAGCATTTGAATTTCAATCTTTTTCCCTTCAAAATATTTTCATCAATTTGTTTGTAAATAAATGAGCTACCGAGAAATACTTCAAGGTACTCTCCAAATATGGTTTCGAAAGTGAATGAAATATCAGGGTTTCAGGAATCTTTCTCTTCTTGGTAGCCTCGTTTTGAGGTGCCAGTTCAACCTCGTTCCTGTATCACCTAAAAAAAGCCCTGGGAACGAAGTTGGTGCCAGTCTTCCGTGCGGGAGGCGCGAGTTTGATTACCAGCTAGACCAACACTTAGGATCTCAAAATAACTAAAATGAAAATTTTATATTTGCTACATCATCTCTAAATGGTTAAACCTTTGCGTCTGCGATAAGGACTTTAAACTCTAGGTACAAAGGAATAGTTTATCCCGCTGTTATGTGAGTATGTGGTCTGTCTGATCTTCTGTTGACATAGGGTGTGTTTACATGATACCGGATTGAATTCTGATTTATTCTACACTTACATGGTGGCATTGAAAATGCCGAACGTGCATTGTTTTAGGTCACTTCTGACTGAAATAAGGTATGGCGAGAGTTCGAAAGATTGCTCATCTCGGTTCACTGTTTTTTCTGGAATAGACTCACTTGGGTGACCATTATCATTGGGCCACTCTTTGGGTAATCATATCCTAGTGAAAGTATCCTTCAACAGTGAAATTTTGTTGGAGTCCCATTCGATTCCACCTCCTAGTTTCTGTCAGTTGTAATCTTTTAACAAATAATTTACTATTTGTTGCGTTTTGGCTTCATCCCATTTCTAACTATCCTCCCTCTTTCCTGTAATTTGTTTCGGTTTTGTTTTGGACCGTCTCTTCTCGTGCAAGGTCGCCATATTGGCTCTCTCGAGTAAGAAGCTGTCTTTTCTTTTGTGATAGACATCAGATAGCTAGCTTAAAAATAGTTACGCAACCCAAACACATTCTTTTAAGTGATGGTAAATTTCATTCAAACTGCATACTGTCTCATGAATTTGCTCACTTTCGTCCGCAAAGAAGAAAAGACAATCGGCGTACATAAACAATAAGAGCTCGGTTTTCTTTTTTGGCGAATTACTCGGTTAAGACTACACCTTCCTGGCGAAGACATTGCAAATTGAAAATAATTTAATTTGGTGAAGATATTGGAGAAGAGGTTTCTTGACTTCGTTAACAAAAAACGTGTACTAGAGAGTGGAATGCTATATACCAAGTCATGAATCTCAATTAGTCAGTAATTAGTTTGAAATCTGTTGTTTCGATGGTTCGTCAAAACATCAACGTAAAGTGTGACATTTTAGCATTGGTATTCAGTCGGCAAAAATCGTATACAGGGGCCGCGGAGCTGGGGGGCAAATGGGACAATTGCCCCAACCCAACTATATTTTCTGTATTTGATGTTAAAACATTCCTTAGTTGACATTAACTGACAACATAAAATGTGGTTTATATAATAATTGATGCACACACGCGATGTGTTACGTAATGCTATGCTGAAAAATTCCACAAAATATCTGCACTGCACCTCAAATATTTGCTCTTTTCCTTCCTCCTCCCCCCTTCGAAAATCGCTCCGCGGCCCCCTGGTATATGCACGTAAAATTCACGGAAAGTACGTGGATAGGACACATTTAAGTTATGCACATATATGTGAAGGTTGCAAGCATTTAATTTGAGCTTGCAACACAAATCAAACGGTTCTTTAACAGTTTTTATTTTCTATTTGGCTCCAGGAAATAGCTGTAAGTATGGAACTCTGGAAATAAAACATGGTTACAGCTTTAGCGATCAACTCTGCACTGGAGTAGTGAAATGTAACAATGGCCATTTAACCATGAAATATTGCCCCAACATCCCCACAAAACCGTTACACTGCGCCAATCCCCAATTGAAAGTCATCAATGTTCCTGGAAAGTGTTGTAAAAAATACTGGGACTGTTCAGGTAAACTTATGAACATAGTATACTGAATCACACAATATTAAACATCAGATCACACGATATATGTGTTATATCATAAACATAATTTTCATATTAAGTTTTATCATACAGAGTGTTTTCACACAATCCCAAGAGACACAAAAGACAATAGACATAGCGGCCATGTTGGTGTCCCAAACAAAAGAAATCATAAAAATTCTTTTGTTGAGAGTACACCAACATGGCAGCTCTGACGTCAGGTGAAAACGCTCTATTGTATCATGCCATATCATATTTACATTTTATTGTATATATAAAGAATTCGTTGCACAAGTCCAGCAGCAAAGCATGATGGTTATACATTAATATTTATAAAATAACAACTGTGCATGTGCTTTTCGTACTCAGATAAAAGTTGTACTTATAACAACCGCAAAATTAAAGATGGCGAAAGGTTAACTGGCGACACTTGCTCATCTGTTGTCGAATGCAACCATGGTTACCTATCCACTACCTCGTGCCCAGGCCCTCCGCGAGTACCACGAGGATGCATCAACCCCACGCTAAAGATCAAAAGGAACCCTGGGAAATGTTGCGTTATGCATTGGACATGCGCAGTGTGATAAGAAACAGTTGCAAGGCTTAAGAGCGACAGCTAGGACAACTTATTAAAGTAAAAGTTAAAACTGAAATGTTACCAATACAAACATGGAGACCAAAGAGGCTTTTTATCTGATATCTACTCTGAAACAAAACATTTTTGAAAGAACTGGATTTAGAAAACTGTATTCTAAAGTTTAAATCTCTCCTGAATGAATTCCAAACACAGTTAACTGCCTGGGTGGTAAAGGTTTGTCAACTTTTGAGCCTTTATTTTTTACAATTTTTACTATAAAATATTTGGATTCGCAAAGTAGAAAAAAAATATCTTATTCATGATTCTAAGAAACATGTTCTTTTTTTCAATATACTCCTAGCAGGTAGATGAGCATTTTCTGCATGTATTTCGTATTTTGATGCAATATATTGATCAGTTGTTTTGTTGCATGAATGGTTTGAAAATTATATATTTCTCTATTTATTCATTTAGATATTTAAAAAAATCAATACAGGTTGGTCCAGGTGCAGAATATTCTCTTGCATAACAATACACGAAGATAGGAAAAATATATATAAAACTAAATTCTTAAGGGCCGTTTACATGGAGCTTTTTCAACCACTGGGTTGAACACAGCCCTTTTAGGGTTAAGGCCGGCACACACGAGGGAGCTTGCTACTGCAACACGCTCCCGCAACATGCTCCCGGAGCAAAGCTCCCTCGTCTGTACCAACGATTTCATGCGAAAAAATTGTTGCGCAACAAAATTTTTGCTCCCGGGTTTTGCTCCATTGAATCAAACTGGTTAAATATGAAGGAGCAAGCTCCAGGAGCAAATCTGTTGCGGGAGAAAGCTCCCTCGTTTGTATCGGCCTTTAGGGCTACGGGCCGTTTACATGGAGCTTTTTCAACCTAGGGGTTAAACTCATGTCCTGTTACCCGGGCTAAACGTTTGTTTAATTACATGAACGATTTCAGCCCAGTTTTTATTTGCAAGTTATAAAGAAAGCGGAACATTAAAAAAGATGGCGGCCAAAACAGAGAAGAAGTGCAATACTGAAACCTTAACTTTCTCCTCGTTAAAATCATTATTTCTGAACTCCATCTGACTTTTGTAGTTTGCTAAATAGCGAATCACATTGCAAATTTTATTGTCTTTGTCGTAAAGGAATCCTTTTTATTTATTGGCGACATTTTGTACTTGTAATACAGAATCTTTTTCATCAAAAGACATTTTGCATTCGTCCAATTCGCATGATGCATCCATTTTGTTTTGAAGAGATACACGACTACGCATGCTCTAAACATTTCAACCCTGGGTTGAAACGATTATGAGGCTAAAGGGCCGATTACATGGAGCTTGAGATTTCAAAACTTTTTAAATTGTATATATTCCAAGTTCTATATGAATATTTAAAGCTGTAAGAATTCTATGTTGGGAGCTATGAGAAAATCATTAGCTTAGTATTCACACATCAAGAAAAGAAATTTGAATCATCTTAAGCTAATGCAGCAAATAAAAAAATCGTTTATACCTTAGATGACCGTAAAAAAGAGGAAAAAATAAAAACCCTGATGTTTCGGACGTGGAGATGAAAACGTTTCGCGTTCCACTTGCACACCATCTTTCTTTACCTTTGTTCTAGTATGTACTGGACTTTGTTTAGGATAAGTTTCCCGACTTTGTTTAGGATAAGTTTCCCCCCCTCCCCCCTCCTCCCCGCGTTTCAGAACGCTTCAACTGCTCTGATAAAAAGATATTGCTACTTTCACTCCAACGAAGGGGACTACATTCGAAACGTCAGTGTTTTGTGGTCTTTTTAAACGATGCTGAACAATTTTTATTAGAAACATCGACGGACTTCATTTATCGGGGGAGATCAGCACAAGATGACTTTCGCAAAGCTCGTTCCTCACTATGCTCTTATTACGAAGGAAAACAGACGTACTTCACTAAACTGAAATACTAAAATCAAAACGAATTTCAAAACTATTTTGATTCTTTCTTGTTTTATTCTTTATTTTATTAAAATAGCTGGTTTTTAAGTTGAAATATCTCATTTTTCATTTACTTTTGTATTTACAAGTTTATCTTCATAAAATCATTACATGTTGCTTGAACAAGCTCAAAGTTTTATGGCTTATTTAAGCAACCGAACATAACTACCATATATACCCTTAAAATAGATTAATTTAGAAAAAGTATGCGTGTAATTAAACATATCTTTAGTAAAACTCAATCTTTGAAATGAAAAGTACTGAATGATTTACTTCAGAATTATTCGATGCATGCGACTAACCTACAATGCAACTTCTGCGACTAGTAAAAACTGAAAACTCTACTCTACTCTCTACTCTACTATATATATACAATAATCAGTAAAAGATTTGAACTATATAGCATATTCTAGCTTCCTAGCGTAAGGTACAAGACGGATAAACTTGCCAGAAAATGAACGTAGAGCTATCACTCATATTACTCTCGCAACTAAGAAAAACGACATCTTGGGTAATCGCTCTCGACTTCAATTGAATATTTTAAAAAATTCGTGAAACGTCTCTCTCTCTTCTCGATGATCAAATCAACAAGCTGTTGACGACAAAACCGTAAAAGACTCTTATGGCTTCGAGTTTATTCACTATTTACAACATACAAAACGTAATTCTTGAAATTATAAACTTTTAATTACCCGTGAACAAGAGAGTGAAAAAATCTTGCAGGTTGTTTGTTCATCTTCTGGTAATCAGAAGTTCGTGATTTATAGCGAATATAGTAATCAAAGAAATAAAATCTTTAAACCAAAATAATTTTTTGTGATTAGTCGCTTTAATATTAATTACAAGACCAATTAGCATGGAGTGTTTTTCGTTGAAAAGATTGTAAAACTGAAGTAATGAACCGTAAGACACTTAGACAGATATGTCATTATTCACTTATTCACCATATAAACCTATGAATAATCAATTAACGCTATAAAATTTCCAGAAAGAAAGAAAGTTATCAACCATATGAGAGAAAGCTTTAGATTATCGATTCCAAAACGGATCCTAAATGGAATAAAAACCGCGTCCTATGTCAAGAACATACTGATATTTTTAAATAAAATCAATTTTTCAAACTAAAACCTGCCATAGCTTCAGATATTTTGTCTTGTAAAGTTACGCATGCGCAAAACGTCTCAAAGTCTCGTAACAAGTGATTTTTAATCTTTGATTGATTTTCAATGGACTTTTAATCTCTAATCAACCAGTCTTTCAGGACTTTAAAATTTCTTGAATTACTATAATCACTAAAACTCAAAGACTAAGGCAGAATCTGCTTTTAACCTCTAGCTTGACACCAATTAGACAAAAAGGTCAACTCAGTTATTTTGGGCGATGATGTAATCTCTAACCTTTTAGGGGAAATAAACGAAATATATTTACAGTGTTTTTTAAAAAATTTGAAAATCTTGTCCCTGTCTTATCAACTTTAAAGCCATTTAAAGAAAATTGCCAAAGTTTATAGAGCGCGTTTTATGTCACACGGATCACTGCGCCCAATCATAAACAAAATGGACATTTGTCTTACATCTGCGATTGATGCGCCAACATAATTTGGCACCCTTCACTCACATGGTCCATTACCCTCTGTTTTAAATCACAAACTTGTTGTTTTAGTGCATTGGCCACAGCGTTGAGTTCAATATTTCTTTCTTTTAAATCTTTTACGCGACTTTCTAGCCGCGCCTCTCGTTCGAGTTTTCTCCGTCGACATTTTGAGGACGCCACTCTATTTCTTTGTTTTTTTCTCTCCCGTTTTACAATTTCCTGCACCTCCAGATCAATTGGTTGCAACGCACTTGAATCTGTAACAAACGGTGCAGTTGTATTGTCGATGTTATAACCTGTCGCAAGCTCGCATTTCGGAGCAACCAAAGTAGAACTATAGGATGAAAAACCACCACGAAATCCCGTATTTTCTTGGCCGCCAAATTCATGATACGGCTGAACAGAGTTGGTTGTTTCAGAAGGATAATGGTACAAGGTCGAGTATCCCGATACGGCTGAGGACGTCGGGTATTGATAAAACACGTTTGTTTTTGCCGCTGAATAAGAATTAGTGGAAGTAGAGAAAAAATCACTGGGGTCAGAACTGCGCGGGAGAGTTGTTGAATAACCGTAAGAATCCGGGGGGCGTGACGTTTGCGTCGGGTTCGAACTGATGTACAAGGGAGGTTTCCTATTTGAAGGGTTGTGGCCCAAAAAGGGATCACTAGAAACCGACTGATCACCAATAGCAATAATTTCAGGTGCGGTGTTGTCACTGTTTTGTTTGTCATGAAGATCTTGCAAGGCATCAGTAAACCCGCGCGCATAAACTTCATGCTCTGTGGAGGAAGCGCTCACATCCGCTGAAGTGCAACATAGCGAGCTTGGAGTCGGGCTCGTCGTGACATTTCCTTGCAAAGACATAATCATCTTCTCCAGCTCTGGTGAAGCCAACTTAAGAAGCCCCAAATCCGGCGAGTGCAGTTCGGAAGGCGTTGCATTTCGCTTCAGTTCGCCGATTTTGGGATCTTCTACAATTGATTGAATATTGAGGTGTAGGTTAGATTTGTCGTAGATAAAAGGTGATATAATATGGTTCGAAATCCCTTCGTCTTGGTAAAAAGGGGTGTCGCACGGCTCCTCCATCACATCAAAACCTAAAACTACTACGGAGCCAGAACTTCGCTCTACAACGCTACATGACAGGTTTTGCTTCGCTGAACAACGACATGGTTAATTCTCTTAAGAATGCATTCATGACCGCACAAGGTCAAACTAAATGGTTTGCGCCAGAAACTTTCTCCGAAAAATATTCATAGTTTTACACTGATGTCATTGTAATCGGTCTCTTAGCTACCATTTTGTGGTTTTGTTAATTAGTTTTTACCTTTTATTGTGATTGGATAACATGATCTATTGTTGACTTCTTTACTTTAGCCACCGGTATGTCAATTATAACGTAATATGATCTAACTAACGCGCATGCTCCAAACAGGTACCGTGTTAACAGCCTCAAGGCGCAAACTTTTAAACTTGTTACATCCATGGAGTAACGCTTTCAATCGGTGTCGCACAAACCTACGAGTATCACACAATGACCCATGAAATTATCAAATCTCAGAATTCAAGAAAAAAGCTTTTAAATTTCCCATTCAAATTTTGAATTTCAACAACCAAAGTTTTAGAATTTAGAAAAACAAGTAAAGTTTTGAATAAAAGTT